>JALIGW010000004.1:76882991-76887991 GCA_023053685.1 Diadophis punctatus similis | reverse complement strand
CGGACTATCCCCACTCTACTGGCCTTCCGCAAAGCCGTAAAAACATGGCTCTTCCGGCAGGCAGGGTGAAGAAGTAGAAAATCGGATTCCCCCTGAATGAATGGTTTTTTTAAAAATGATGTTATGTTTTATATTATCATGTTTTTTATTGTATTGTTCTTATTCCTATTGTACGCTGCCCTGAGTCCTACGGGATTGGGCGGCCTATAAGAACTTTAAATTAAATTAAATTAATTAAATTAAATTAAATTAAATTAAATTAAATTAAATTAAATTAAATTAAATTAAATTAAATTAAATTAAATTAAATTAAATTAAATTAAATTAAATTAAATTAAATTAAATTAAATTAAATTAAATTAAATTAAATTAAACTTTTCTGTTGGTTCTGTGGGCGTGGCTTGGTGGGGTGGTGCTGCCCCACCTTGCCTTGAGTGATGTCAAGTTGGCCACGCCCACTCAGTCACATGACCCTCCCCACCAAGCCACGCCCACCAAACCACGCCCACAGAACCGGTAGGGGGAAAATTTGAATGTCACCCCTGGATTAAGCCCTACAATGAACAATTGAGGGAACTAGGTATGTCTAGTCCGATGAATTAAGGGAGTTGGGGGTACATAATATCAGGTTCCCAGTTTTAAGGGGCTGTCACAGAGAAGAGGGGGTTGACCTATTCTCCAAAGCATCTGAGGACAAGAAATAGAAGTAAGGGATGGAAGGTTATCAAAGAGAGATCCAACCTGGAGCTAAGGAGAAATTTCCTGACAGTGAGAATAATTAGTCAGTGGAACGGTTTGCCCCAGGAAGTTTTGGGAGCTCCATTACTGGGGGTTTTCAAAAAAAGAGATTGGACAGCCATTTGCCAAGAATGGCATTGGGTCTCCTGGTTGAGCAGTAGGTTCGATGAGAAGACCTCCAAGGTCCCTTCCAACCCTATCATTCTATTTTCTATGAGTGGAAATATGATGCAACAAGGCAACACTTTCTGATTTTGAAGATTGTTCGTCTGCCTAAAGTATCAGCCAAGGGCAGGTTCCTAATTCTTTTACTACCACTCTGTGGGTGTGGCTCATTTTGTGGGTGTGGCTTGCCAGCCATGTGACCGGTTAGGCGTGGCTTCTCGGACTGCTGAAGGGAGGGGAACTGAGATAGGTCCTGCCGCCCATTCCCTCTCCCCTCAGCAGCTCGAGAAGCCTCGAACGTGCAAAAATGCCTAGGATCATCACCGCACGTTCGTGGCTTCTCGGACTGCTGAAGGGAGGGGAATGGAGATAGCTCCTACCGCCCGTTCTTTCAGCGTCTCACGCGCTCCCTCAGCCATCCTCCCCTGCTTGGACTCACTGTGGGGATGAAGGAAGCACATGAGCAGTGCCGGAAACTCGGCTTCTGGGCATGCGCAGAAGAAAATTTTTTTTAAAATTATTTTTTTAAAAAATGGTTGCGCCCAGTCACTGGCAACCGACCGCACCGGTACTGTGACGTCACCAGCGGGCCGCTACCGGTGCTATAGAGTGGACTGCACCGGTAGGAACCTACCACTGGTATCAGCTTATGCAAGATGATCCAGGCCAGGAATGGTGACTGACTTGTTCATTTCTTTATTTATACTATTTGCTAGTTGCATAACTACAAAGCATCTGAAGGCAATGTGCAAAAATGTTTTAAAACACTTGAGTAAACTAAGCAACAAGTAACCGATAACGATAAAGGAAGAAAAGAAGACCGTGTCATGATTAAAGGCTTTTTTTTAAAAAGAAAAAAATAGTTTCCTTTGGTTTTCAGGGAATTCTGGGATCAGGATTCGCCCTTAAAGTCCAACAGAAACAGCGCCAGAAACATTTCAACCGGCAGATTCCTGCAGCGGCATCTCTAATTCAGGTACATACTGAATCGTAAAATTGGAAAAATGAACCGGACGATAAGAAGGAAATGACAGAGAAACATTGGCGAAGCTGAGCTGAAGTGGTCATTTCCATCTGTGGCCATTGAGGGAGGGGGGGAGGGAGAAGAAGGTTCCAGAGAAACTGTTGTACTCTCTTGTTGGAAAATTCAAATAAAGGAGTGAAAATAAAATTAAAAAATCGCCGTGTTTGCTATGAAATAGCAAAAGCCTATTTTTACACCCCGTAGACTCTGTGGAGAAGTTACGCGGCAGAGAAACCTCAAGGCTGCCTCGCCACCTGGAAGATCTACATTACCCCAACTCAGAACTCAAAGAAAACGGCAGTACCGCCCAGCCCAAATCTCCGAAAACAGGTCAGAAGCAGCTTTCTCGCTCCCCCACCCCGCCCGTTCTAGTTATTTACATTTATAAAGCATTTTTCCTCAGGCCAAAACCCCCAATGTTTTATCCTCGCAACTCTGTACAGGACAAAAAGTCTGTAGAGATTTTCAATCATCCAGGTCATGGTTGTCGCAAAGGTGCTTTTTCAGGAGGCAACTGGACTTTCTTGTTTTTTCTTTGAAGATGTTTCGCTTCTCATCCAAGAAGCTTCTTCAAATCTGACCGGATGGTGGGGAATGGAAGGATTTATATTCCTTGCAGTTCTGCATCCTTTTAGAGGATCGCTGAAGGACTTGGAGGTTTACTTGTGTCCTCAGGGTCACCTGAGTAGTGCTAATGGTTCATGTAGTGTGCAATTATTATTATTATTTAATTACAACAGATTTTGGTATTGGCTTTTGACTATCTAATGCAGGGGTGTCAAACTCGCAGCCCACGGGCCAGATGCATCACGCGCTGACCACGCCCACCCCCGTTTTAGCGAAGGGGAAAGAAGTCGTGATACGTCACGTGACGAGTTTGACACCCCTGATGTAGTGTAACATTTTCAAAATCCTGTAAGCATGATTTTCTCCTGTCTATGGAGGATCATAAAATTTGAGCGTTCTGTTTTGTTTCAGAGTAAAAGATATAAGAGGAAAGGAAAACCCGGGCGTGATAACGGTTCGACATCTATCAACCCAGGAGACACAGCGTTACCCGTTCCTCAGATTACTTACAACTTCATTGATGATCAAGAAGACAAGAAAGAATTGAATTTCTATCTTGATGAACCTGGAGGTAAACTATTGACTGTCTATTACAGGCTTGGTACTTTTTGGGTTAGTACCGTATTTTTCGGAGTATAAGACACACCTTTTTCCTCCCTAAAAGTGGCTGAAAATTTGGGTGCGTCTTATACTTCGAATGTAGCTTTTTTTTCCAGCCCTAACTAGGTGCTAACAGATCTTCCCAGCTCTTACCTTGCAGGCTTTTTCATTGTTACTCTCTCCAAAGAATGTTTTTCCAGACCTAAGTCTATGCAGAATTTTTTTTCATTGCTCTACTTGCTCCGAATAAGTTTTTTTCTAGCCCTAACCAGGTGCTAATGATCTTCCCAGCTCTTACTGGCTTGCAGGTTCTTTCATTGTTACTCTCTCAGAAGAAGGTTTTTTAAAATCCTAACCAGGGGATAAAATAATGTGCTGAAGCTGACCAGACTAAGGACGCTAGCCAGATGAATACCTGGTAGGCAGATTGTTTTCCCCTATTTTCCTCCCCAAAAACTAAGGTGCGTCTTATACTCCGGTGCTTCTTATACTCCGAAAAATACGGTACTTCCTAGATTCAGAAGAGACACGGCTGCTTTAATGAACTGGAGACTCAATACTTCCAGAACGATCCTAACATCTGGATGTGTTGTGTTAAGCAAAAGGGGGAGACCTTCAATGGCATCATCAAGGTCATCATTTTTATTATTTGGACCGTATCTTATGGACAACCCTGGGTGTGGCATACTCTTGCATGCCTCAAAGTAGTTTTCCTAATTGAATCACAAGCACGTCACAGTTCATGTAAGCTTTAAGTCTACCAAAAGATATTTCGTTTTCTTTGTGTACACTGTTCTTTTAAAACCTGAGCAAGTCAGCCTACTTAGGATCTCTAGTAGCCCACAACATAAAAAATAATATTGAAATATTCCTGTAGTTTGGTAACAGGTAACAGAGTAACAGAGTTGGAAGGGACCTTGTAGGTCATTTAGTCCAACCCCCCCCCCCACTCAAGCAGGAGACCCTACACCAGGGGTAGGCAAAGTTGGCTCTTCTATGACTCATGGACTTCAACTCCCAGAATTCCTAAGCTAGCATGATTGGCTCAGAAAGTCTGGGAGTTGAAGTCCACGAATCATAGAAGAGCCAACTTTGCCTACCCCTGCCCTACACCATTTCTGACAAATGGCAGTCCAATCTCTTCTTGAAAGTCTCAAGTGTTGAAGCTCCCACCACTTCTGAGAGCAAGCTGTTCCATTGGTTGATTGCTCTGACTGTCAGAAAATTTCTCCTTATTTCCAGGTTGAATCTCTCCTTGATCAGTTTCCATCCATTATTCCTTGTCTAGCCTTCGGGTGCCTTGGAAAATAGCTTGACCCCCTCCTCTCTGTGGCAGCCCCTCAAATTTTGGAACACTGCTATCATGTCTCCCCTGGTCCTTCTCTTCACTAGCCTAGTTTCATTGACAAGAGGGATGGGGGACAACAAAGTTGAGCTTTGTGGAATTCCTTACAGAGTCATTTTATAGTCTGTGGAATAGCCCTTATTTCCAACTGAAATGAAACTCAGATTCTCTGCGAGATATCAGCATGGAATCAAGCTTTGTGAAATTGTATCCAGATGATAATTTAACATCTTAGTATGGAGTTAGGCAGCTTTCCTTCTTCCCTTGATTCTGAGATTTAGATACAACAGAGAAAAAGAAAAGTGAAAAACAATTCTGAAATTTTTCCGTTTATGTTAGAATCCTTGGTGCTCTCTGAGCTTGGTTGTTTGCTTGCAGAAATTTCGTCACCCTACTAGGTAACACCATCAGTGCAAGTGAGTGTGTGGTTTGCTCCCTGTTCATATAGCGCAGTTTGCCTTATCAGTTGGTTGGGGTAGCTTTTTATTTTCTCTTTCGAATAGCGTACAAATACGGTTTATGTTAGAATCCTTGGTGCTCTCTGAGCTTAGTTGTTTGCTT
>JALIGW010000004.1:76715491-76877991 GCA_023053685.1 Diadophis punctatus similis | reverse complement strand
TATTATTATTATTATTATTATTATTATCATCATCATCATCATCATCATCATCATCATCATCATCATTATTATTATTATTATTATTATTATTATTATTGGATTTTTCTTTTTTTTTCATTTTTTATTTTTTATTTATTTATTTTGTCAAGCATGTATTAGATAACAGATGTAAGTATAAACATAGCTATGAATACATGAAATGGATACAAGTAAAAGGGAATATTAGGACAGGGACGGTAGGCACGCTGGTTTGACTTCAGCCAACAGATGATGGGTTGCCATAGCCTGACTATGCTCAGAAACAAGATTAGAATTTGAGATATCTGTGCCATGGGAAGGATCGGATTCCCTTTGAAGTCCAGAATGCCAATCTGGCCATTCAGGTAGCTGGGGTGGGAGAACCAGGTAGGGTGGGGATGGGGGGGCAGGTTTGCTTCTTCAGATCCAGCTCCTTCCTCTAGGTCTAGGACCAGGGGTTCCCTCTACCCAGCACAAAATAAACACTGCGATCTGTTTTCCGCCAAAGGGCGACTCTTGCGATGGGATTGTTCTTCCCTGTGGCGGCTGTCCTCATGCTTAGGAGAGCACAAGAAACTCTCGGCCAAGATTTCTCCTTTTTTTTAATTGAATAATGTAAACATGATTGATTTTTCTTGCTGGTTGGAAATGAAGCCCAAATCTCAGTCAGCTCATAAATGATTAGGAGAAAATAGGCTTCCTGGGCAGAGACCGATAGGTGCCAGCAGCAGCTTCCTCCGAAGAGGAAGAGGAGAGGCTGTGCCCTGGAAGAGCCAAAAGGCAGAGTGATGGAAGAGCTATGCTAATGAGGGAGATAATTGTTGGATTATTTACTGGAGAGCTAGCTCAAAAATTTTGCTTTCTGCCTTTGAAATCTGCAATGTGGCCAGGCAGACGGCAGAACCAGGACTGCTACTTATTTAATCCCTTTTCATGGCATAGAAAATACTCCCTTCCTAGGCTCAGGTCTTCCAGGTGTCAGGAAAAAACCCAACAGTTTTCTGGGCGGCTTCCTCAATTGAGGGACCCCACAGGCATTGGATCTGGTTCCCATCTGCCCAAGACTGCTCAGCGGAGAGGACCAAGTTGGAGTGGCTGTTCTGTGCCCAATTATTGGATTTTTCATTATTGCGCATGCGCGTGCAATGCGCATGAGCACCCACGAGGCACGCCCACGCAGCGCGGGAGGGAGCGAACCAGCAGCGAGGTAAGTTGGAACCCACCCCTGGTCTCAGCAATCCCTTTTGTGACATCCAGAACCATTCCAATAAATAAATACAATGGCCAACCTACTAGGTTTTATGGGAGATGTTAATAGTTCTATGTGCTTTTATGCTTTCTTCTAAATTACATTTGAAACTCAGAGTTTTAGTATCAGCTTATACGCAATATAATTTAGTCAAAGAATAGCAGGCTGGAAATTTGAACTACATTCAGAGAATTGTACTAACTTATCGCGGCTTAAGCTTGTGATTTCCAAAATGCCTGCTTCAAAATTAGTTGAAGGTTTCCTCTAGTTCACTGTACTGATCTGTTCTGCATTTTGGTCATTCAGCCAGTTCTTCATTATACAATGTGAAGAACTGATGATTATTCGATAGAACCTCAGTGCTTCTGATCAGTAGTGGGTTCTAAAACTCTTTACTAACGGTTCGCGCGTCTGTGACACTTCTGCACATGCGCAGAAGCGTTCCGGGCAGGTGGGTGGAGTCTCCCGCCGCCGGTGCTACCTGTTCTTAGAACCGGGCCGAACCGGCATCAACACACCGCTGCTTCGGATTGTCTTTACTGCCATTGGATCACAGCAATTAGCATAATTAGCAATGTTTACAATCTGATTAATAAATGATTGATAGTGCTCTTTTTCTAATTATGATCCTTAGGGCTGAAAGGGTAGTTACTCAAACTATAAATCAGAAATTTTCTACTGTAGGGCCAGTTCTATAGGAACATGTATTTATCCAACGTGTGTGAAGTAAGTCTTTGATTTGTATTTTAGCATTGGGGAGGATCATTTATGTAAGCAGAAGGGAAAGTAATTCAAGGATTCGGCCCTACAGATTGGAAAATTCCTATGCCCTAAGATATTTCAGGAACTGTTTTATGTACAAAATAATATAAAGTATATTTTTTGTGTGTTTTCTGCATTGGTTGGTAAAAAAGGCATGAGGAATGTTGCTCTGTTTTGATTGTTGGACGTTAGAGGGTGCTCTGCCATAATAAAATGTTTCCATGTTTCTCCTGCTGTTCACCTTACAGCAAATGAGCCAGGAGGAAATGTGCATTTTGAGCCAAGAATGGTAGAATGAGCGAGTGAGGTTATTCTAGCAACCGAATTTAACATTAGGTTAAATCACTTGCGTTATTACAGATGCTGTTTTAATAGACTGGACTAACACTCCATCTGGAGTACTTGACAGCAGCAGATGCAAATAATTAATAAACATTTCAACATTATAATGTATTTGAGGAACATAATTAGTTTACTGTGCAAATAAGTCTGCATTGGACAACTAGACCATAGGATTCCTAAGGGGACCTCTTGTGTCTTTTTACCAATGTTTCTCAATCTTAACAACTTTAAGAGGCGTGGACTTCAACTCCCTGAAATGGGAATGTCTCCTCCAAATTTTAAAAGTCGTGTCATTTTGAAAGGGCTGTTAAATTCCCCAAATCAGACACAAACCAATTCGGGCTCTGAGGTCAAAGGTCATCTTAAAGAATGCATGGTAAGCATCTGGAAATCAACATTGGTCTTTCAGTGGATGCTGTGATTAGAGAAGTGGGGTTTAATCAATGTTCATAGCTCTATTTTTGAATCTTTCCCAAAGTTGACCTTGGTACCTTTGAATCCAGAGTGTGTTCAAGCAGAATAAAATATAGTAAATAAATAAATAGTCGGCATCCTGTTTTTAGCCAAACATTTTTTAAAAAATGAAACGAAGAGGACTTATTTGGAGCTATCCAAGGTCCTGTTCCTTGTTGCTTTCTGTCGTACGTGTTTGCTGTCGCTTTTATGACCCTTTGAGTATTAACCAGGGGTGGGTTCCACTTACCTTCGCCACCGGTTCGCATCACATGCGCACGTTCCCCCCCCCCCCGTGCAATTTCACTTCCGCACATGCTCAGTAGCAGGATTCAGAGCCGAGGTGGCGCAGTGGTTAAATGCAGCACTGCAGGCTACTTCAGCTGACTGCTAGTTCAGCAGTTCAGCTGTTCAAATCTCACCGGCTCAAGGTTGACTCAGCCTTCCATCCTTCTGAGGTGGGTAAAATGAGGACCCAGATTGTTGGGGGCAATATGCTGAACTCTGTAAACCGCTTAGAGAGGGCTGTAAAGCACTATGAAGCGGTATATAAGTCTAAGTGCTATTGCTGTTGCTATTGCTATTCAGCCCCAAACACAGCTGAGGAGCTGATCAGCTGTGCTTCGGGCGAAGCAATAAAGGTGAGTATTAACCCGTTCTTCGTATGTTTTAGCCTTCTGTCCCCAATCATCTTTATTTCTTGTTTCTGCACTCTTTCCAAAGTGTTGTGTTGTTGGCCCTAGCATGCATCTTTTAGGGAACCAATCAGGGTTCCAGAGAAGTTCAGCACCTGCCTGGACTTATTTCCCCTATATTTTTGGCAAAAAAAAAGCTTAGATGTACTGTAAATCTATAGTAACCTAGAACCGTGATGGCGAACCTATGGCACGGGTGCCACAGGTGGCACGCAGAGCCATATCTGCTGGCACACGAGCTGTTGCCCTAGCTCAGGTCCAGCGTGCATGTGGGCGCCTGCCAGCTGATTTTTGGCTCGCACGGAGGCTCTGGGAGGGCATTTTTGGCCTCCAGAGGGCCTCCAGGGTGGCAGGGGGGGTGTTTTTGCCCTCTCCAAGCTCCAAGAAAGCCTCTGGAGCCTGGGGAGGGCAAAAAATGGGCCTACTGGATCCACCGGAAGTCAGGAAATGGGGGAGCAGGGGTGCGTGGAGGAGCATTGAATATGGGTGTGGGCACATGCACGCGTGCGATAGCGTGTGTGTGCATTATTTCGGCACCCGAGGAAAAAAAGGTTCGCCATCACTGACCTAGAAGCTTCTGCATTCCATGGCATCTCAATAAGTGTTTTGATTGATTGATATATTGATTGATGGATGGATGGATGGATGGATGGATGTGCATGCCATCAAGTTGATGTTGTTTCTCAGCAACAAAATTGGGAAACCTTCTTCAAGAGGGGCATATGATTTGGGATAGCTTTTTGAAAGAAGGTAGAACAAGAGGGTTAATATTTGGGAAATAAAAGCATTTTCTTTCAGATCCTCTGGACAAAAATGTGTTTAATTGTGTTATATCGGGAGGACTTGAGAAACCCAATTTGAGATGAGTTAGGGCAGTGATGGCTAACCTTTTCGGCACCGAGTGCCGAAATGGGAATGCGCACAAACTTTTTCTGCACCGAGTGCCAAAACATGCATGCATGCAAAGTGCACACATGCCGGAAACCAGAAAAGCAGATGATCTTCTAGTTCTGGTGCGCATACGCCAGCTCTGTCTGGACTTTTGGGGGTCCTCACGCCTCCCTGCCCACCCCCTGCCCCCTGTAGGGGTGGCGGGACATTCCCACCGACAATCCGTTTCCGCAGCCCTGGACAGGGAGAGAAAGTTGGGCCACCTCCCTCCACTGAAAAGCTGGAGCCCCTTCCTGGCCTTGGAGGTAAGGGTCATCAGCATTCCTGGGGCTCAGGTTGTGGAGCCAGCAGGCAGGAGAACCTCCCCGATAGTGGCTCCTCCTGCTTGTCCTGCTCCAGCATCCCGGCCGCCACCGCCCCCTTGCAACGGCAGAATCAGCGGGCAGGACGGCCCTCTGCCCAGCCAGCAAACCCTGCCCCGCTGCCCCGTGCGCCCGAGCTGGCCAGGTGCTCCGGACCGCGGACACACAGCAGTGCCGTGAGCTGAAGGGCTGAGGCTGCACAAGAAGCCCACTCAGGCAGGGAGGGAGGGAAGCCCCGGCCTACTCGTCCTGGCTGGCAGCTCTGCTCCCCTTGCTCTTGCTCCCCTTGTGGGTTCTGGCATGCGCATGCACACTGGCCAGCTGGTCTTCGCACATGCATGCACGCCAGAGCGGAAGACCAGGTGGCCAGCACGCATGCACGCACCGGAAATCAGAAGATCATCCTGACGCAGGCATGTGCTTGAAGACCAGCTGGCCGGCATGCCGGAACCCGCAAAAGGTCGCAAAAGGTGATCACATGACCCCGAGACATTGCAGCGTCTGTCTGAATTTTGATCACGTGACCATAGGGATGTTGCAAAGGTCATAACTGAAAAAACGGTCACAAGTCACCTTTTTCAGTGCCTTTGTCACTTTGAACAGTCACTAAAGGAACAGCTGTAAGTCAAGGCCACCTGTATTTCCACGGCTGTTTTAGCAAGGGCTAGTTTTTCTGAGGAAATCTCATTTTTATCTACCTTCTCAGTTAAATACTGTTCTAACACTCGTTTTCCAACATGCTCCATGTTTAACCTTGGCAGAATAGTTCTGCTTCTCTTTAGAGAAGGCCACTGTATCTTGGATTGGTTTTTGCTGATACCTGGCTCAGTACTTTGGGGTGTATTTTTTATCCCTCACAAAGAGCAGAGAGCCAGAGATTTTTCTGCATTCTGCCAGGAATGAGGCTAATCCTCCAGAGAATTGCAACAGGGGTCTTTCGTTCTGCCTGTGTCCTTTATTAAACAACCAAATTAAAAGGATTTATGCCAAGTATACAAATATGTGCAAATGTTTACTTGGCTGCCAAGCCATCACTCAATTACTTAATTAACTTGTAAATTAGTAATCCAAAGCCTTTGCCCCAAGCTGGCCCAATTTTGATGAATTCCCTCCTCCAGGATTTTTTGAGATTACTCCCAGGTATGTATGTAAGTATGTGTTTTGTGTGTGTGTGTCTGCCTCTCTGCGTTGTTTGTGGGTTCATTTATTTGATTATAGAATCATCTATGGACGAGATGGGTGGCACACAAATGTAATAAATAAATAAAGGAATACCGGTTATCGATCTGTCTCCTGGGATTTGGTCTTTATATTACAGTATTCCACTAAGCCAGGGGTGTCAAACTCGATTTCATTGAGGGCCACGTCAGGGTTGTGTTTGACCTCGGGGGCCAGGGTGGGCATGAAACAGTGAAAACAGAACTCGGAAGGGCCACGTGTGGCCCTCTCGAGCTCCGTTTTTGGCTGGGACGGCCTCCTGCAACCTTCTGCCAGTGAAAACGGAGGCACCGTGGGCTGATCCTTTGCTGTTTCCAGGGCCGTCCCGCGGGCCAGATCTAAGCACCCCGTGGGCCGGATCCGGCCCACGGGCCTTGAGTTTGACCCCCCTGCACTAAGTCAACTGATCCCCTCTTGTACTGCTTCACCCTGAGTCAAACCCTTGTTTTCACTTTGCTCTGAAATAATTTCTCAAGATCCTTTCCACTCAGGTAGCAACCTACTTTTTAAGTCCCTGAGTAATTTCTTCTTTTCCTTCAGCCACCTTCTTACCTTCTTGGTCCGCAGAAATCTATTCCTCACACCCAACCCGAGTCAAAACTTGAGACTTCCCTACTTCTTCAGCTTCTGCTGAATCCAGATCTAGGTTGTTGTGGCAAAACCTGTGAACATTTCACTTCGACCTGGGTGTGGGGGGAGGGGAGCTCCACACAGTAAACTATCCATTTTTTTTGTGTGAATTGCTAATTTTGAGCATGGCGATTAAGAACATTTTTTTAATGCTCCCCAAAACCCTGAATTCAGGATGGACTGCTTGTTTTACATTCTTTACATTCACTGTGCAGATTTTGACATTTTCATTGCTAGTGCATGTAGATGGTTTTCTGTGATTAACAGGCAGAGTTCTGCAACCCAACAAGACAGACACAGACTTCAGAGGATAATCAGAACTGCAGAAAAAACAATTGCTGCCAACCTGTCTTCCACTGAGGACCTGTATACTGCACGAGTCAAAAAGGGGGCTGTGAAAATATTTACTGACCCCTCGCATCCTGGACATAAATTGCTTCAACTCCTACCCTCAAAAACGTCGCTATAGAGCACTGCACACCAAGACAACTAGACACAAGAACAGTTTTTTCCCCGAATGCCATCACTCTGCTAAACAAATAATTCCCTCACCACTGTCAAACTATTCACTAAGGCTGCATTATTATTACTATTAGTTTTTCTCATCGTTCCTATCACCCATCTCCTCCCACTTATGACTGTATGTCTGTAACTTGTTGCTTGTATCCTTACAATTTATATTATTATTGATTGTTTTCTAATTGCTTACTTGAACCCTATGACAACCATTCTTGACAAATGTATCTTTTCTTTTATGTACACTGAGAGCATATGCACCAAAGACAAATTCCTTGTGTGTCCAATCACACTTGGCCAATAAAGAATTCTATTCCTATTCTATTCTATTCTATTCTATTCTATTCTATTCTATTCTATTCTATTCTATTCTATTCTATTCTATTCTATTCTATTCAGAGCAATATCTTTTTTATTAACATGCGTGGAATGAAACTACATGTCCCACCTTGTACACAGGGCTTGTGAACCCTTTCTGTGATCCTCGGTTGCTTTCTCTCACTTCTAAAATCCCTAAACTTGCCTTGATGAGTTAAATCACTCCCACCGTCTAATCTGGTTGCCCTTCTCAATGAGAACCCGATCGTTTAACTTCTCTGTAATTCTTCCCACTAATTATCTGAACAATCATTTGATGGATTTCTAATACACGTGTGTTGCTTTCCTGACCGCGCTAACAACTAGAATTTTTTTAAAATAATTACTGTTACGCTTTTATGAATACAACTTATTGTTAAATGTCTTGTTCCCTTCCCCAGTTTCTTAAAGGCTTTGAGATAGCATTCCTGGTTTCTTTGTTTCCTTAAAAAAACACAACTATTTTCCCTTTTCATAGAAATGTAATATTCCCAAAGTGAGGATCAAATTAGGATTAAGGCCATTCAGACATCTGACAAAGGCAGGAATGACAAGCAATAGAGGTTTCATGGATAGTCTGGCCAAATCATTAAGTTTTCTGTTGGCACCGATAGTCAGCCAGGCTGGGTGCCAACCATAACTCAAACAGAAAGGAATTTCCAGAGTCGGGCGCTTATCTTAACAATGTCCTTGTTTGGTGGCTGTATGGTGATTTCCTGCCTGTGTGGCATCACCAAGGGGCCATTCCCACCATATCATAGTGGCCAGACTGGCACCTATGGAGTGCACAATCCTGCTGGGGGCCCCTCTAAGTTGTGAAGGAGCGCTGAAGGAGTCTCAACAGCAACAATTTCACTTTCACATGCCCACTTTCATGATCAATTGGCTTTTTCAGCAGTTTAGGGGCATCATTGCATGGCAATGACAGATTCCATGTCAAGTCTTATGCAGGCCCACATACAGTGCGTTATGTTAATCAAATCTTCCATATACAAGTGCGTGGATCAGTGTGAGTGGTCTGAAGGAAGCCAGGACCTGCCACAGAAAATGTCTCTCTAACTTTTCTGCAGCTTCCATGAATACATCCCAAGCAGTCCTCGACTTATGACCACAACTGAGCCTAGCATTATGGTCTTAAGGCATTGCAGTCATTAAGCAAGGCACCCATGTGACTGCCTCATTCAACAACCGTAATCTCAGCTCTCCCCAGAATCCTGGGATAGGTACGCAGGCCCTCACTCTACGTCAAGTCCAGATCCACACTGCAGCACAACTTCAGTTCACATAAGGCCTGCGTGGGGTCTCCCAGGACCTCCCTCACTTCTGAGGCATCCCTTGCACAGCTGTTGTGGCCCGCCCGCGTCCCGCGCAGCTGGTCATGGATCCCGAGAACCAAGAGATGGTTGTAGCACAGTACCATTGGCCCGTGTATCTGGCACCCGAGTCCGATAGCTAGGAAGTTGGAGAGGACTCAGTACCAGAGGCTGGAAGTCAACCAGGGCCTTCTGCAACTCATGAGGTGGACATGCAGAAGAAGAGGATGAGCCTCTTCTTCTTGATGCTAGGGCACGCAGGGCTGATAGAAGGCAAGAGTGGCTATGCAGGAGGAGGTCTCCTCGAGAGTAGAGCTGCAGGCTAATTGGCCACGCCCTTAGACTATTTAAGTCCTAACCACGCTGTGCCTAGTTGCAGGAAACAATGTCGCTTCTAAATCTTGACTTCTGTGACTCCAGTTTGCATTCCAGCACGGATCTTGTTTCTTGCATTTTCTAGTTCCGGGACTTGTGCCAAGTACAGTAAGACTTATCAATTACCTCTTGGACTTCGGCCAGCTGTTAAGATAGTATATTAACAGCTGGGTTTCTGAACAGAATCACTTCTGCCTTTCTTTTGCTTTTTACGCTCCTAAGACATTATTAGGAGACTTTGCTTTCATTACTAAAACAAACTGTGTTTGGACGTTTGTGTGTGCGTAATTATTGGTGGGCTCGGCACTGGGGCAGAACAACAGCTTCCCATCCCGCCTTGGGCCTATTTCCCGCACCACTGGGCTCCACAACCATGGGCTGCCTTCTCCCTATCCCATCATGACTGGATCCACTTACCTCTTCCAAAAATCGCCTTCTGAAAGAGTGTGCAACCAATGTGATATGGTCTTGCACTTTGCCCCATTCTGGAAGCGGACACCATTCTCACGATATCTCAGAAAGGCGCAGTTGTGCGCAGAATGCGAAGCAAAAACTATGCAAACTGTATAAACTCAAATTATATCAGTCAATCGTGGCTACTCGAGAATTAAGGTAGTATAATCCAAAGGTCCAAAACTTCACTGGGACATTCTGATTAGAAGAATTTCAGAAAAAATCTTATTTCCCCGGATGTGTTTCTTCTCTCAGATTGAAAAAGCAAGAGATGTGCAGCTGTGTATATAACGCATAACAAAGCAGAAATATGTTGGACTCTGATTTCAGTGTGGGGTGTTACACAATTAAATCTGTTTTTTAAAAAATGATGCTGAATTAAAGGGAGTGAAAAACGATCCTATAGTTCAGTGTTTTGTTTCCAGGAAAGGTTATCTGTCTAGATCAGTGTTTCTCAGCCTTGGCAACATCAAGAAATCTGGATTTCAACTCCCAGCATGGCTGACTGAGGAATATGGGGAGATAAAGACCCGATTTCTTGAAATTGCCAGGATTGAGATACATACTAAATGATTTTTGTGTGAGAGAAATGACCCTTCTATCTCCTGAACTGGGTCTATTTTTGCATTTCTCTTTCAGCCTTGCTTGTTGTCTTGTCCAGCATTTTCTCTTCAGAGCTATTTATTTATTTGCATCATGCCTTTATTATTTTTACAAATAACTCAAGGTGGTGAACATATCCAACACACCGTCCTACTCCTATTGTCCCCCACAATAACAACCCTGACAGGTGGGTTGGGCTAAGAAGAGTGAATGGGCCAAGGTTGCCCACTTGGTTTTCATGTCCTAGGCGGGACTAGAACACACAATCTGCTGGTGATTGGCCCAAAGTCACCTAGCTAGCTTTCATGCCTAAGGTGGGACTTAGAACACTCAGTCTGTTGGTGATTGGCCCAAAGTCATTCAGCTGGCTTTCATGCCTAAGGCGGGACTTAGAACACTCAGTCTGTTGGTGATTGGCCCAAAGTCATTCAGCTGGCTTTCATGCCTAAGGCGGGACTAGAACACACAATCTGCTGGTGACTGGCCCAAAGTCAGTCAGTCGACTGTCCTGCCTAAGGTGGGACTAGAACTCACGACCTCCCGCTTTCTAGTCTGGTGCTTTTAACCACTAGACCAAACTGCCTCTCAATGGTATGGAATGCTATGCTGGCATTCAATGCAAAGCAGAGGTGGGTTCTGCCTTACCTCGCTGCTGGTTCGCTTCCTCCCACGCCGTGTGGGCGCACGCGCGAACATGCGCAGTTCTAAAAACTCAGCTTCTGCACATGCGCAGAAGCAAAAAACAGCTTCTGCACATGCACAGAAGCGAAAAACAACATGGCGGCGCCTATGGTGCCGCCAAGAGAGCCGGTTTGGGGGCGTGTCGAGCCGGCCATCGGTGCCGGTTCGGCGAGCAGGGGGAAATTCCCGCTACTGGTTCTATAGAACTGGCCCGAACCACCAGGAACCCACCTCTGATGCAAAGGGACACTGTATTTCTGAAAATTTAGACACAGGCCCTCCTGCACAGTTACAGAATGCTGGGCAACAATTTCCAGTCAACTGCATGAGTGGAACTCGGCTTGTTCTCCTCAAAATGTGTTTTCCTCTCCGTCCAGAAGTTGCCTGAGTAGAACAAAACAAAAGCCTTTACTGGGGGCTGAAAAGAGTGCGATGCTTTTTCAGTTCTTACCCCTTTTTTGGACAATTTGATAATCACCCTTTTTATTTTCTCCCCTCGTCTGGGACCCACACATTTTGCCAGCATTTAACAGCCTTGTTAATTCCTGCACCATGCTGTTCCCATCATGCTTCAGTAATTCTGTTGTGATTTGGTCTAAACCGAGGGATTTGTTATTCTTTAAAGTGCTCAGTGCTTGCTCAGTTTCCCTGACTGTGATTATACCCAGGCCTACATTCAAGTCTGTCAGAGCGACTGAAAGCACCAAAATTATATGTTCAGAGTTGAACTTGGCTGATTTTGCTATCTACCCAGCATGCTTTTTGGTTTTTTTTCCTTATTTGAGCAAAATCTTCCCGTTCTTGTCTTTGATAAGAGCATTGGCGTTATTTTTTTTAGTCAAGTTAATTCTCAAAAATATGACAAGTAACTTCAGTATTGTTTGCCACTACTCGTACTTCAGCTCCTTTAATCTTTCAACCATTTTTTCTCCCTATGAGCCTGGCAACGTCTCTTGAATTTATGGCTCAGTATTTCCTGTCACACCATAGCTTCTAGCTGGATATTTGGGGACTTGGCCTGTCCTCTTGGGTGTTTCACAGATTTCCATTCATCCATTATTTTCCAGGTTTGGTCTTGAATTCAGAATTGTTTTTGTATGTCTCTTCATCCAGGGGTGGGCTGCTGGGGGTTCGCAGGGGTTGGGGAGAACCTCTAGCTAAGATTCTGTGCAGTTCGGAGAACCCCCAAATCCCACTTCTGGCTGGCCCTGCCCACCCCACTCCTCCCAGGAGTCCCCACGTGGCCCATTTTGAATGCAGGTAAGTGCAGGGTGTGCGCTGAGGCTCGGAGAGGGCGAAAAACGGGCCTATTGGAAGTTCGGGAAGGCTGGAAACAGGCTGTTTCCAGCTTCCGGAGTCTGGGGAGGCCGTTTCGCCCTCCTGGGGGCTTGAAGAAAGCCTCCGGAGCCCAGGGAGGACAAAAACTCCCCCCCTCCGCTGTGGTGCAGGAGGCCAACTAGGCCATGCCCACCATGGTCACGCCCACTCAGCAACCGGGCAGAGAACCCCTTGCTAAAATTTTTGAAGCCCACTCCTGTCGTCATCCTATCCTTTCCTCTGTATTCTGGGTTACTTTGTGAACTACATCCACTGATCTTCAAGTTATCTCCGCACTGTCATCGTTGAAAGCAGTTTTAAGATTTGACTTTAAACCCTAAATCATGGTTATATTCTCCAGCAATAGTGTGACTTCTTAGCTTCTCAGTAGCATAAATGTGAATTAGGTAATGTTCTTGCCTCCTCTTCAGTTTGAGTCTAAGTGATGCCACATTGAAGTGGGGTTCTTTTCAGGGGCGGGTTGCTCTCTTACCTTGCTACCGGATCCCTGCGCATGCATCGCCATATTTGGTGTGTGCGCGCGCTCACTACGCGCGCACCCTCATGCAATTTTGCTTCCACGCATGCGCAGAAGCAAAAAAGCCCAAAAATTCAGCACCAGTGCGGCCACACTCAAATAGCGCCATCTGCTGGCCGCTACCGGTACTGTAGAGTGGGCCGCAACGGTAGGAACCCACCACTGGTTCTTTTACATCCAGAAGTGCTAGGCAGCATCATTGGCTAATGCAGCAATTATCTACAGGTAGTCTTCGACTTACAACCACAATCGAGCCCAAACTTTCTGTTGCTAAATGAGACATTTGTGAAGCGACTTTTGCCCTGTTTAAAAACCTTTCTTGCCAAATTGACTTTGTTTGTCAGAAGGTTGAAAAGAACGATCACATGACCCCGCGATAATGCAACTGTCATAACTAGGAGTCAGTTGCCAAGCATCTGAATTTTGATCACGTGACCATGGGAATGCTGCAATGGTCATAAGTGTGAAAAAATCGCACTTAGCAACAGTACTGAGACTTATATACCGCTTCACGATATTTCACAGACCTCTCTAAGCAGTTTACAGAGTCAGCATATTGCCCCCAACAATCTGGGTCCTCATTTTATTGACCTCGGAAGGATGGAAAACTGTATCAAGCATGGTTACTATTTAAAGTGGCATTATAACTTCAAACGGTCACTAAATGAACGGTTGTAAATCGAGGACTACCTGTATTCCATGATTGGTGGTTCCTTCTGGTGACTTCATATTTTTTGTGTACATATTTCTATGTACAAAACAAGTGTTTCCCATGCAAAGATTATTTTTTTGCTGGAGAATAGAAGCAGGTATGATTTTTGCTTGTTTGTCTTGCTGGTCTGTAGGGATCAGCCCTAAGTTCTCATCCTTGTCTGGAGTTGCCTATTTGTTCATTGAGTAATAAAATACCATGGTTGGCAACATCATTGAAAGTGTCTTAAAATTGTTCATAGAAAACCTCTTTTTCAGCTTCATCTGAGAACCTCGGTTGGCAGATGGGCTTAGATAACCCTTGTCTTCACATACCTTGCTTAGTAGGTTGCTGTGATATTTACTCATTCCATATAGTGCCTTTCTTGATCCATTGTTGAAGAATAAACTTATGCCATGCACATGTTGTTCATCATTTCAGAAACAGTCTTGCCGTCACTCAGTGATCTGTCAATTCCTATCCACCTCATCTCGCTAATATCCAGGATTTAAGTCTGATCGATGTCAAATCCACAAAATAGTTGTGGTCAGTGGTGGGTTTCACATATTCTTGCTGCTGGTTTGCCTTGCTCGCGCATGCGCGCCTTCCGCACATGCGCCAGCCTCCTGCATGCTCGCTGTGCCCGCGCGCCTTCTACACATGCGCCTGGCCTTCCATGCATGCACTTTGCTTGTGTGCACGCCTTCCACGCATGCGCCCAGCCTCAAAAACGTGGCTAAATTGGATGGCATTATGCCCAGGCAGGTGGCGGGGATGGCCCACCCACAGTCACCGCTACCGGTTTGCCCGAACCGGTCCAAACCGGCTGAATATAACATCTGGTTGTGTTAGCCTTACACATGGTTATCACATCCACACTTTCTGTGTTCCAATGCTGGTGTTTGGTTTGGCATACAATCGTGAACCTCACTGTGTCTTTTGTTCAGCAGCATCATAAGGATTGAATCTTTGTGGTGAGATCAGGGGTGGGTTCCTACCGGTGCAGTCCAGTGCGTAACTCCAGTAGGGACCCGCCGATGACCCAATTTGCGCGCGACTGCTCCAGTACCGTCTCCACGGGGCAGTTGCGTGCGTTGCCATCTTTTTTTCCCGACTTTTTGGGCGATTTTGCTTCTGCGCATGCGCTGAAACAAAATCGCACCGAAATCTCGCGAGGGGACGTCCGCATGTGCGAGATTTTGGTAAGATTTTGCTTTAGCGCATGCGTGGAAGTAAAATTGTGCTGAAATCTCTCGTGCGCACGCATCCCCTCGTGAGATTTCGGCGCAATTTTGCTTCCGCGCATGTGCAGAAGCAAAATCGCACAAGGGGGCACACGCGCGTGCACGAAGCATGAAGAAACGCAGAGCAGCGCACCGGTCTGGGTAAGTGAGCAACTCACCCCTGGATGAGATTGTATATTTTTTAAAAAGAGAATATACAGAATGTAGCTCAGAATTGAACGTGAAGACTTTGGTGATCTCTGAGCCAAGATGTCTGCCTGCAGATGTTTCGTTACCCAGCTAGGTAACAAATCGGACCACTGAAGATGTTACCTAGTTGGGTAATGAAACGTCTGCAAGCAAACAACTAAACCGGGAGAACACCTGCCTTCAGAAGTTGTTGGTGATCCCTCACTGGAGGCTTTTAAGAAAAGACTGGACAACCATTTGTTGGAAATAGTATAAGGTCTCCTACTTGAGCAGGGGGTTGGGCTAGAAGACCTCCAAAGTCCCTTCCAACTCCGTTATTTTGTTATTCTGTATGCAAGCAAATACCCAAGCTCAGAGACCACTGACCACTTCATATTTCTGCATTTTTTTATTTCACTATTTTAGCAGTTTCAGTCTTCCTAGGCCAAGTTGGGAGCTCAGCATCCAACATTCCTGCTTTCTCATCTGGGAATACAACAAACAAGGGTGGGATTACGTAAAGAGAGCCGAGGTGGCGCAGCGGTTAGAGAGCAATACTGCAGGCCACTTTAGCTGACTGTGATCCGCAGGTCAGCGGTTCAAATCTCACCGGCTCAAGGTTGACTCAGCCTTCCATCCTTCCGAGGTAGGTAAAATGAGGACCCAGATTGTTGGGGGCAATATAAAATATACATTGCTTACTGGTGTAAACCACTTAGAGCGTGCTTGCACTGTGAGGCGGTATATAAGTCTCACAAAATAAATAAATAAATAATAAATTTTCCCTGAATTTCACCGATTATGCAAACTCATATTTTCTCCAATGCAAAATATTCAAAGCCGGCTAAGGCAAAACTGGGTTCAGAAATGAATAAGGTTTGGAGCACCACCAAGCCGATGCAGAGGTGGAAAGACAGATGTCGCTGCTGTGCAGTCAAAATTAATCTCCTGGTATATCCTGGGCACGGAGGAGGTCTCGTTTCATGTTATGCAAATCTGCTCCCACAAACTCAGCTCAATCAACTTTGCATCACCCAGTCTTGAAATCATTTTGACTTATAGGGGCATTTCTCAATTATTGGCTTAGAGAATAGCACAAAGACAGTATTATGTGTCTAGTCAAAACAGGCTGAAAGGGATTTTGGAATTCATCCAAGGTGGGGGTGGGTGGGGGGGGAGGTTGAGCTTTTATTTACCATACGTCCAAAGCTTCAGTTTTTCCTCTTTTGTACGAAGCAGCGAATATTGTCCCTCAAACACATGCTGCATTTGTCATTAGGTATGACTTAATTTGTTTAAGTTTTTCTTTGCATTTACATAACGTATGAATATTCAGTTTCACATCATTTTATTATTCAAAGCAGAGCATTTCTTTCCTTAACGATGTCCTTCCCTGGGTATATCTGTTTTGTAAAGAGGATTCTGTTATAGCCTCTTGCTTTGGACCCCTACCGCTGCGAGTTCAATTCCTTCTCTGATACTGCCATGACTCCAAGAAACTCTTTAAAAAGTACTGGGCAGCTTTATTTTTATTTTTATTTAATTGGGATGCATTTTTAGGCATCCTGTAAAGAAATCCGTAGCTCCTCTGGATATCCGTCACTTGCGCACGGGTGCGAATGTAACTTTGGGGTAGTCTTTTACAACAACTCCCGTTGATGTGCAATGGTGGGCAGAAACCCCTGCAGAAAAGAAAAAAAAAGTTTTGCCTCTGTGCAAGTGACAGATATGGAAATCTCACCAATAAATAAATCTCACAAATAAATAGGCCATGGTTCACCCAGGCTGGCTTTCTGATCAGAATATCATCTGACACAAAATAAAATTAAATTAAAACAAAAAAAACCTCAAAGGGCAGATTCGATAAACCGCTAGGTCATTTTCTGCTGTCAGTTTTCTACGTGCCTAATATGGAACAGCCGTGCCATGGGAATCTTTGTGAAATCTCCCACTACACATAAATTGTGTTGCTTTGCCCATATTTAGATTAGATTAGATTAGAATTAGAATTTTTTATTGGCCAAGTGTGATTGGACACACAAGGAATTTGTCTTTGGTGCATATGCTCTCAGTGTACATAAAAGAAAAGATACATTTGTCAAGAATCATAAGGTACAACACTTAATGATAGTCATAGGGTACAAATAAGCAATCAAATCATATTAGGAACCAGTCAATATAAATCGTAAGGATACGAGCAACAAGTTACAGTCATACAGTCATAAGTGGGAGGAGATGGGTGATAGGAACGATGAGAAGATTAATAGTAATAGTAATGCAGCCTTAGTGAATAGTTTGACAGTGGTGAGGGAATTATTTGTGTAGCACAGTGATGGCGTTCGGGGAAAAACTGTCCTTGTGTCTAGTTGTTCTGGTGTGCAGTGCTCTATAGCATTGTTTTGAGGGTAGGAGTTGAAACAATTTATGTCCAGGATGTGAGGGGGTCTGTAATTTACTTGCCTGCCTTCCCTCCCTCCCAATTTCTATACCCCAAAGATAAGACTTTGAACAAAAGTATATACAGGTATATACAACCATTTGTTTCATGATGGTTCAAAGTTCAAAAAAGTGACTTAGGACTGTTTTCCACACTTACAATCGTTGTAGCATCCCTGTGGTCACAGGATCAAAATTAGGCCGCTCGTATTTATGTTGCCATCTCGTATTTATGACAATATCAGTGACCTGGAGATTGTGGAAGTCCACCTTTTACAAGCCTCCGACAAGCAAAATTAATGGGGAAGCTAGATTCACTTAAGAACCTTGTTACTAACGTAAACACTTTTACGTTATGTTACAGTTATGACACAACTGTGTCAAGAAAGGTTATAAACGGGGCCAAACTCAACGGTCATGCTCAGCAACTGAAATACAGGGCAATAACCTTTCTCCTCAACCTACAGATAAGATTCACAGATTAACAGATTAACAGAGTTGGAAGGGAACTTGTAGGCCATCTAGTCCAAACCCCCGCCCAAGTAGGAGACCCTGCACCATTTCTGACAGATGGCAGTCCAGTCTCTTCTTGAAAGCCTCCAGTGATGAAGCTCCCACCACTTCCGAAGGCAACTTCTGTTCCATTGGTTGATTGCTCTCACTGTCAGAAACTTCCTCCTTATTTCCAGGTTGAATCTCTCCTTGATCAGTTTCCATCCATTATTCCTTGTCTAGCCTTTAGGTGCCTTGGAAAATAACTTGACCCCCCCTCTTCTCTGTGGCAGCCCCTCAAATATTGGAAGACTGCTATCATGTCTCCCTTGGTCCTTCTCTTCACTAGACTAGCCATGCCCAGTTCCTGCAACCGTTCATTGTATGATTTAGTCTCAAATTGAAAGGGCCAGCAAAAGTCCTTAGGGAGTAGGGCGGCATAGAAGAATTCCCAAATAAAAAAAATAAAGAAAAGAAAAGAGGAAGGAAGGAAGGAAGGAAGGAAGGAAGGAAGGAAGGAAGGAAGGAAGGAAGGAAAAGAAAGAGAGAGAGAGAGAAAGAAAGAAAGAAAGAAGAAAGAAAGAGAAAGAAAGAAAGAAAGAAAGAAAGAAAGAAAGAAAGAAAGAAAGAAAGAAAGAAAGAAAGAAAGAAAGAAAGAAAGAAAGAAAGAAAGAAAAGGATTGGATTTTCCCCCCCTTGGAACATGAAAGGAGGAAGAGAACAGTCTGTTAGGGAACAAGTTTTTTTGTAAGGCTGGGACAGCCACATAAAAAAGAAAATTCTAGTCCCCAGTTTATAAGGATTTCCAATCATCCACATTGAAAATTTAGAATAGAAAGACTCTGGATGCAACAAATATAGAGTCTGAAGCATCCTGGTGGGATCAACATCAATTTGCCTATTTCTTAAACGTTCTCTCTGACAGGAAAGCTGTAAGGCAGATCACAGGATCTGGCAGAATTGGCTCCATTTTGCTGATGTGCAAAGAGAAAAAGCAGGATGAGGGTTAAGTTCATCCTGCCGGAGGAAATGGACTTTGTGGTTTCCCAATGTCCCAAAAACAAGTACAAACACAAAAAAATTGAGCTTCGCAGAAGGATTAGAGCAGTGTTTCTGGCAGTTTTGTGCTGGCTGGGGAATTCTGGAAGTTGAAGTCCACCCATCTTAAAGTTGCCGAGGTTAAAAAAAATTTAAAAATTAGAGCCTCCCAAAGCTGCTTTTTCAAGTCTGTTGGACTTCCTGGTTTGTCTTTGAAGACGTTTCGCTTCTCATCCAAAGGAGCTTCTTCAGCTCTTCGATGAGAAGCGAAACATCTTTTTTTATTTTTTATTTTTTTATTTTTTATTTATTTTTGTCAAGTACATGTTGGTACTATACATAGATATAACATTGTTTATATACATAAGATGGGTACTGGTAAGTGGGAACATTAGGACAGGGACGGTAGGCACGCTGGTGCACTTATGCACGCCCCTTACTGACCTCTTAGGAATCGGTTGAGGTCAACAGTGGACAGTCTAAGGGTAAAGTTTTGGGGGTTTGGTGACGAAACCACAATGTCAGGTAGTGAGTTCCAGGCATTTACCACTCTGTTGCTAAAGTCATATTTTCTACAGTCAAGTTTGGAGCGGTTCACTTTGAGTTTGTATCTGTTGTGTGCTCGTGTATTGTTGTGGTTGGAGCTGAAGTAGTCATTGACAGAAAGGACGTTGTAGCAGATAATTTTATGAGTTATGCTTAGGTTGTGCCGAAGGCGACGTAGTTCTAAGCTTTCTAAGCCCAGGATTTCAAGTCTGGTTGCGTAAGGTATTCTGTTGCAAGTAGAGGAGTGGAGGACTCTTCTTGTAAAGTATCTCTAGACACTTTCTAATGTATTTATGTCCGATATGCGGTGTGGGTTCCAGACAGATGGACTGTATTCGAGGATTGGTCTGGTGAATGTTTTGTATGCTCTGGTTAGTAGTGTGATATTACCGGAGAAGAAGCTACGTAAGATTAGGTTAAGAACTCTTGAAGCATGTTTATCTTCAAAGACAAAACAGAAAGTCTAACAGTTGCCTCTTGAAAAAGCACCTTTGGGTCAACCATGACCTGGATGACTTGAGAATCTCCGTAGACTGTTAGAGCCTCCTTTTCAAAGCCCAACTTCTCTGACGTCATTCAAACCTGAGGGATTGGATTCAGCCCCTCCCCACCATCAGAATCCATCCCCTGCCCTGCTTATCACCCTTGCTGTAAAATGGCAAAGCTTCAAACATCTCTGAGTAAGGATGGTATTACCGTTGATTTTTCTCCTATCTGTTAATAAGCTTCTGTTTCCAGTATGCGCCCGTTGAGCAGAGTACTTAAAAAACATTTGTCTGATGAGTCATACATTGGTTCTTGCACCAAGAGGCCTCTGAGGTGGTACAGGAGCTATTCAGTCTGATACCGTAGCTGCCACACAGAGTCAGGATCAGAAGAGAGCTGGAAGGGACCTTGGAGGTCTTCTAGTCTAGCAGGAGACTAATCTTTTCGGCGCCGAATGCCAAAAGCGCGTGCGCACACACACCCATAATGCAATGCACATGCGACCCTCCCCTCCACCCCGTGCATGCATGTGCAAACCCCCCACATGTGCCCCGCCCCCTGTGCATGCGTGTGTGACCTGTCTGTGCCCCGCCCCCTTTGCATGCACGTGCGACCCCCCCTATGCACCCTGCCCCCACCCATGCGAACACAACCCCCACACATGCGCACACGACCCACCCCCTGCACATGCACGCCCCCCACGTGCGCCCCACCCCCGTGCATGTATGCACATCTCCTGCATGTGCCCTGGCCCCGCACATGCACGGCAGAGACCTGAAAACCAGCTGGCCGTTGGGAGGCACGTGCGCATGTGCGGCGGAGCTGAGCTGGGGTGACGGCTCGTGTGCCCGCGGAAAGGGCTCTGCGTGCCACCTGTGGCACGCATGCCATAGGTTCGCCATCACGGCCCTATACCATTTCAGACAGGTGGCAGTCCAGTCTTTTCTTAAAAACTTCCAGTGATGAAGCACCTACAACTTCTGAAGACAAGTCTTTCCACTGATCGATTGTTCTCACTGTTAGGAAGTTTCTCCTTAATTCCAGGTTGCTTCTGTCCTTGATCAGTCCTTCTCTTCCCTTCTCTTCCCTCTGGCTTTATGGATCTAGATCATTTGCCATCCAAGAATGCCTATTGCTGTTGCTTCAGCAATCAAGGATGACGAAGTAACTACACCTGCAGTGACCTTTTTCGTCTTTCGTCTAGACAGGGATGAAGTGTTAGCAGTGGATCAGTTCTGATCATGAGAAATAATTGGGGAGATTTATTTATTTATGTATTTATTTATTTATTTATTTAATTAATTAATTAATTTAAGAGCCGAGGTGGCGCAGCGGTTAGAGTGGGGTACTGCAGGCCACTTTAGCTGACTGTGATCTGCAGTTCAGCGGTTCAAATCTCACCGGCTCAAGGTTGACTCAGCCTTCCATCCTTCCGAGGGTAGGTAAAATGAGGACCCAGATTGTTGGGGGCAATATAAATATACATTGCTTACTGGTGTAAACCGCTTAGAGAGTGCTTGCACTGTGAGGCGGTATATAAGTCTCACTAATAAATAAATAAATAAATATGCCGCCCTACTCCCTGGGGACTCAGGGCGGCGTACAACATTTGAAGAACAACTAAACAATATAGTAAATTTAATAACAATTTAAAATGGATTTTTAAAAAAACATACAAAATCATACATGCATGGGGGAGACCTAAGATGTAAAATTGTCTCAAAGCCCCGCCTGCAGGAAGAGCCATGTCTTAACGGCTTTTCGGAAGGCCAGCAAGGTGGGGATACTTCGTATCTCTGGGGGTAGTTGGTTCCAGAGCGTGGTGGCCCCCACAGAGAAGGCCCTCCCCCTAGGCCCCACCAGCCGACATTGGTTGACAATTTCCCCAAAGGTTGTCTCTATTGCCCTGCTTGCTTGCTAGACATGTGTCTAAATGTAGTCCCTCAGCTCTAAAACACAAGGGAAAGGAAAGCCCTTAATGCTAGCAGTTATACAATTTAGCAAATTGATATACGTTGGTCTAGTGCAGGCCTGTCAAACTGGCCAAATGCATCACCCGCAGGCCACGCCCACCCTGGCTCCGCAAAGGCAAAAAAAACGTCGCGATGCATCGCAATACGTGACGTGACGCAATCGAGTTTGACAACCCGTGTTCTAGTGGTTACGGGGCACTAGGGTTGAAACCAGGAGACCGTGAGTTCTAGTCACAGGCATGAAAGCCAGTTGAGTTGACTTTGAGCTGTGAGTTCTAATCCCACCTTAGGCGTGAAAGTCAGCTGAGTGACTTTGGGCCAGACACCAGGAGACTGTGACTTCTGAACCCACTTTAGGCATGAAAGCCAGCTGAGTGACTTTGGGCCAATCACCAGCAGATTGTGAGTTCTAGTCCCGCCTTAGGCATGAAATCCAGCTGAGTGACTTTGGGCCAATCACCAGCAGATTGTGAGTTCTAGTCCCGCTTTAGGCGTGAAATCCAGCTGAGTGACTTTGGGCCAATCACCAGCAGATTGTGAGTTCTAGTCCCGCCTTAGGCATGAAAGCCAGCTGAGTGACTTTAGGCCAATCACCAGCAGATTGTGAATTCTAGTCCCGCCTTAGGCATGAAATCCAGCTGAGTGACTTTGGGCCAATCACCAGCAGATTGTGAGTTCTAGTCCCGCCTTAGGCATGAAAGCCAGCTGGGTGACTTTGGGCCTCTTTTTCTCTCTTAGCCTAACTCACCTCAGAGAGTTATTATTGTGGGGAAAATAGGAGGAGGAAAGAGTATTGGGTGTGTTCGCCACCTTGAGTTATTTATAAAAAATAATAATAAATGCAGGATATAAATAAATGCATAAATAAATAAATGTATAAATGCAAAAGTGCATTAATAAATCAATAAATCAATAAATCAATAAATTAATAAATCAATAAATCAATAAATCAATAAATCAATAAATTAATAAATTAATAAATTAATAAATTAATAAATTAATAAATTAATAAATTAAAATCTGTTTATTCCTGTCTCACATCCACTCAAAAGCAAAATGGGCAGGATATTACTTCGGGAGAAAACGAGCAAACTGTAGAAAAACAATTGGCTCGAGGGCTACTAATAGGGCAACGAAGGCCAAATATAAAAAGCAGCTGATTAATTCTAAATGATACAAATGGATTTAGAAGCATGAAAGTGAAGCCAGAACTCTTTTGAGTGCTTCAGGAATGGCGTCTTGACAAGGACTGTCAGCAGATCAAATTAAGGTCACCCAAGGTAAAGTTCGTAAGGTTTATGGAAAGGGTGGGGGAAACCCGAGAGAACCTTGTGTATATTTTAATGAGGGAGATTAAGAATTTTGCTCTCGCTCCACCTATGCTATAATTGAATGATGTTACCGTGTCAAAACAGATGGGTCCGGGCGAGTAAAAGAGCCCAAAGTAAATATTGAAATCTCAAGCACTTGTAAAGGTGCCATTTCCTGTCTTTCTCAGTTCACCTCACAGTTTGCTATACATTCTAATTGAGTAAGACGTGGTTTTTTTTTTTTTTGAGGCACCTGGTAAAATAGAGAACTCTGCCTGGAATTTGAAAAGAATGTAGGAAGGTCTGTGGGGGGGAAAGAAATTTGGTTGTAGGGTTATTTTTATTTCATTAATTTATTGGTATCCCACCTTTTATTAGTTCACAAATAACTCAACACGGCAAACACATCCAAACTCACCTTCTTCAGGTGAGAGAGAGAAGGACTGGCTCCAGGTCAGGCAGCTGGCTTTTAGGACTAAGCCAGGTCTAGAACTCACGTTCTCCTACCTTCTAGCCTGGTACGTTAACCACTAGACCAGTGTTTCTCAAATAGTGGGGCTCGCCTCCCCCTGGGGGGGCGTGGAGCGATGCCAGGGGGGCGCGTGTGACCCTGGGGAACATATGTGGTCCCTCTCGATCGATTCTCCCAGATGGGAAGTGTTTTCCCAGTTGCACGCTGCTCCGAGCCCAGAAGAGAAGGTGGCCAGGCGGGGCGGGGCGGCTGCGTGGGTTCTTGTTGTTCTCGGTGGGCGCCGCGGTAGCCATGAATGGCGTGGCAAACCTGCTACTGGACAAGGAGGAACATCCTCTGCAGCTGGGCGAAAGCTTCGAACAGCACCCTAAAGCCTCCTTCCACACCATTCGCTGTGAGTGCCCGGCAGAGGCGGCGCTTATGGGCCAGGCCGGTGACCCCAAAACATCGGCTTGATTAAGCTGGTCTGGCCCCGTGTCAAAAGAGGGCCCTAACCATGGTAGCCTATGCCTGCCTAACCGAAAACAGGCTCCACTGAATTCAGTGTGACTTACTCCCAGGTAAGTGGGTAGAGCAGCCTTCCCCAGCCAATAGTTTGCTTGCAGCTTATAATTAGTAGAATAATAAATATTAACACTAACATTCCATTGGGGCCCAGATCGGAGAGTTGGGTGCGCGCGAAATGTTTACTTCTTCCTAGGGGGGGCGTAACAGAAAATAATTGAGAAGCACTGCACTAGACCAAAATGGCTCTATCCTAAACAGATGGTGCTTTAGGTGATGGAGTCCCAACAAAATATGTTTAAAACAGATTTATCAGTCAAGATTTAGATTCGTTCCACTTACATTTACACATCAACAGTACTGAACATTGAATCATATTGGAAAGCAAACTCCAGAAATGAAGGATAAGATCTTCAAAATGTTTTCTCGGGTGTTCCATTCAACCAGAGGGTTGCCATCTTTTTCAAAGCCAAAGAAAGTCTTGCCTGAGCAGGAGGTAAAGTTCTAATCGCAGAAAATTCATGGGTTCAAGTAAAATTTGGCCCAAGGTTTCCTATGAAACCCCATCAAGGTCTCACAGAATCCTAGCATTCTGTTAAACATCATTGGAAAACGTGCCTTAACCCGTCTGAAAACCAGGATATAGAGATCCTAATCTCGAGGGATGAGAGCAGGCTTCCTGTGGATATCTGAAGCTACTGAAAAGAAATGGGAATAGTTGCCGCAAAATCCTCTGCAGCCTTCTCTGTAATCCATACTTAAACTTGGGTTCTTACTGTTCAAGCAGTGAACTCTCTTGCGCTGACTAGTTTTCCAACCAGCGAGGCAGTTTAGCAGGGGTGGGTTCCACTTACCTTCCCTATCGGTGTGCATCACGACAGAACTGCACGTTTTGCACTACGTCACCTTGGGGAAATGACCCTCTGCGCATGCGCAGAAGCCTTTGCGCATGCGTAGAGGGTTCTTTGCCAGCCGCATTCCAGAAACGGCAACTGGAGGACCGGTTCCGGGGTGTGGACAGCTGGCCATAGCTGCCGGTTGGTGAATTTCCAACCGGCAGCAACCCACCACTGCAGTTTAGTGGATTGCTTCACCCAGACTTGTAAGACCTTCAGAATAGACCAATCAACTCTATTGTATTGCTTTGGAACATAATACCTTTCAGATCTTCATGCTAGGCCAGGAAACAGACTCTACAAGAAGACCAGAAGTAAATTTTACTGAGATAGGCTTTAGTAACAGAACCTTGCAAAGCTGACGGTATTGTCCCTTCCCTCTGCCTTCTACCCAAGTCTCTTCCTAATATTTTTCCGGTTTCTTGCGGTCAAAACATCTGACAAGATTCTCCGAGGTCATCTCCATGGATCATTAAAATAACAGGCTCTTGGAAGCTCAAACAGAACAGAATAGAAAAGAATAACAGAGTTGGAAGGCCCCTTGGAGATCTTCTCATCCAACTCCACTCCCCCACTCATGCAGGAGACCTTATACCATTATCAGACAAATCACTGTCCAATCTCTTAAAACTTTGCAGTGATGGAGCACCTACAACTTTTGTCTTATGCCCTGGGATGTCAAAACCACCTAGCAGGGCTGTATTACTATTATCCTTCTCATCTTTCCTATTACTGATTCCTTAGCTTCTCGTGACTATAACTTTGTTGTTTGTATCTTAGGATGTATGTGTGATGACTTTTATTTATATCCTATGATGATTTATGTTGATTGCATATTTAGTATCCCATGACTATCACTGAGTGTTGTATCTTACGATTTAGGATGATTGTATTTTATGATTGTGATCGCGATTTATCACCTGTTGCTTGTATGTGTAGAGCCTCGGTGGCGCAGTGGCTAGAGTGCAGTACTGCAGGCTACTTCTGCTGCCTGCCGGCTGCCTGCAATTTGGCAGTTCAAATCCCACCAGGCGCAAGGTTGACTCAGCCTTCCATCCTTCCGAGGTTGGTAAAATGAGGACCCAAATTGTTGGGGGCAATAGCAGTTGACTCTGTAAACTGCTTAGAGTGGGCTGTAAAGCACTGTGAAGCGGTATATAAGTTTAAGTGCTTATATTGCTACACAGAGAGCTTATGACAAATTCCTTGTGTGTCCAATCACACTTGGCCAATAAATTATTATTATTCCTCCTCCTCCTCCTCCTCTCCTCCTCCTCCTCCTCCTCCTCCTCCTCCTCCTCCTCCTCCTCCTCCTCCTCCTCCTCCCACTAACATTTCCAAGAAAGGTGATGGATTATTTTGAAGGAAAATGTACTTCATACTAACTCATCTATTGTGTTTATTCCATCTTTCAAAAAGGAACAGAATTCTCCTAACACATTTAGTTATTTCATTGATGGAAGGGACCTTGGAGGTCTTCTAGCCCAACCCCCTCCTTAGGCAGGAAACCCTACACCACTTCAGACAAATGGTTATTCAACATCTTCTTAAAAACTTCCAGTGTTGGAGCATTCACAGCTTCTGGAGGCAAGTTGTTCCACTGGTTAATTGTTCTCACTGTCAGGAAATTCCTCCTTAGTTCTACCTTGCTTCTCTCCTTGATTAGTTTCCATCTATTGCTTCCTGTCCGGCCTTCAGGTCCTTTGGGGAATTGGGGAACTGCCTCTTCTTTGTGGCAGCCCTACAGATATTGGAAGACTGCTGTTTTGCTTATCCTCCTTTTTATACTAAGGAAAATCAAGATAGAACAATCTGTCTACCTGAGCATCTCCACATTACCTGGGGCATCATAGTGCCCTAAAAATCATATTTACGGTCAAATTGCGGAGTGTTTTAGATGAGTGGATGTGTCACTGGGCAAGATTGTGACTCTTAATGAGATATGCAGCCACGCGGGTGGTTTCGGGGGCTAATTGGCGCTCCCATATAACACCCCTCCTGCGCGAGCTGCACTGGCTTCCGGTGGTCTACCGGGTTCGCTTCAAGGTGCTTGTTACTACCTTTAAAGCGCTCCATGGCATTGGACCTAGGTATCTCCGAGACCGCCTGCTGTCACAAACTGCCTCCCATCGACCAGTGCGCTCCCACAGAGAGGGCCTCCTCGGGATGCCATCAGCCAAGCAGTGTAGGCTGGTGACGCCCAGGGGGAGGGCCTTCTCTGTGGGAGCACCCACCCTCTGGAACCAGCTCCCTCCAGATTTAAGAACCATTCATGACCTGGCCACCTTCTGCCGTGCCCTCAGTTAAAATAATCTTTATTCGGTTTTTAAACTTTAAAAAAAACATACATAATAACACACAACATCAAAGAGAAAAAAGAAAAAAGAAAACATTAAGAAAAGGGGGAAAAAGGAAAAAAGAAGAAAAAAAATACAAACACTAATACACAAAAAACGGCATTTCATTTTAACAGCTATACCTTTGTGTAACTAAATCCAGTTTTGCAATCTTACTACATTGGTTGCTTTTAACCTTTATCCCTTTTACTATTTAGTTCAAACTAATCTAAAACGTATTTATACATATTTACATTATTTTTCATATTTATATCCTCGGATTATGTGCATCGATAATAATCATTTTTATTGTTATAAAGGAGATGGTAAGGAAAGATTTTTCAGATCAAGTCTTCTTCTGTGTCCATAATTTTAAATTTTTATTTGATTGTAACCAGGAATACCATTTTGCCCATATTTCATAGAAATCAGAGTTGTCTTTTTGATGAATGTCCATCGTTAACTTGCTCATTTCTGAGCATTCTAAAATTTTCCTAATTATCATATTTGAGGAGGGAATAATATCAGATTTCCAATTTTGGGCATATAATAGTCTAGCTGCGGTTGTTATTTGCAAAATTAAATATCTTTCTTCTTTAGTAAATTTGCTCCGGAAGATCCCCAGTAAGAACATTTCTGGTTTTAATTCCATTTTCACGTTTAAAATCTGTTCCAACCAAGATCTAATCTTTTTCCAAAATACTTGAACCTTGGGGCACGACCACCACATGTGGTAGTAGCTCCCTGTTTCCTTTTTACACTTCCAACATTTAGGTGATAGCGATGGAAACATCTTTGCCAAGCGATCTGGGGAAAGGTGCCAACGTATACCATTTTATAGATATTCTCTTTATAGGATGCAGCTAGTGTCAATTTATAATTGATTTTCCAAATAACCTTCCATTCATTCAAATTTATTTCATATCCCAAATTTTGAGCCCAAGCGATCATATAGCCTTTAACTTCGTTCTCTTTTAATTTAGTTTTCAACTGCAGATTATAAAATTTGGAGATCATTTTTTCATCTGGCCCCATAAATATTTTGTCTAATTCGTTACTGTTTTGGAAGCCGAATTGGGAGAGATCTTTCTTATATCGGGTTTGAATCTGAAGATAGTGCCACCATTCTAAATCTATGCCCTTTGTACTAAGTTCTTGTCTTGACCTAAGGTTATTTTGTTCATCTAAAAGCTGTTGATAGGTAATAGTTTTGTTCTTGTTTATAAAATTTGGATGTATAATGGCTTCAGATGTTGATAGCCATTTAGGAATTTTTTTATAGTAATCATTTTTTATATTAAGCCAGGTTTCTAGTAAGGGACCCCGTATATAATGTCTCTGAAAGTATGCATGTGCCTTATGTTTCCCTCCCCACAGGAATGCATGCCAGCCTACTTGAAGATTAAAACCTTCCAGAGTTAAGATCCTTCTGTTACGTAATAAAACCCATTCCTTAATCCAGCTCAATGCAGCCGCATTGTAATAACTTTCCCAGTCCGGGAGTCCAAAGCCACCATTAATCCTACGGTTGTGTAACGTCTGGAGTTTAATTCTGGCCTTTTTCTTTGACCAAATGAATTTGCGGACAATGTTATTTAATTCCGTGAAAAAGTTCTTTTTAAGTTTTATCGGTGCAATTTGGAATAGAAATAATAGCTTGGGTAAAACGTTCATTTTGATAACGGCAATTTTACCTAATAACGATAGTTGCAATTTAGCCCAATTCTGCAACTCTTTTTGTATTTTTTGGTTCAATTTTGTATAGTTGTCTTCTTTGATGGTGCTACATTTGTCTGCCGTGCCCTCAAGACGTACTATTTTTATCAAGCCGGGCTGGCGTGAAAAAGTTTTTGGGGTTTTTAAGATTTTACCAATTTTTACCAAATTTTAATTATATTGTCTTAAATCAGGGCCACATCTAATATTTTCTTTTAAATGTATATATATTTTAATGTTTATATTGTATTTTTACTTGGCTGTTCACTATAAATGAATGAATGAATGAATGAATGAATGAATAAATATGCAGATTATGATTAAGTAAACCCCTCCTATTTATGTAATTTATTTAGCACAGCAGAAAGCACAGTGGTGGCACCTTATCTTCATTAAATTACGCTAGGAAGCATTTTGTTCTCGGCAGCGGTTAGGCAAAAATCTTTTCACAGTATGGAAAACCGTTGCTTGATACATCTGGCCTCTTCAGCTCTCTCTATAGTGAATATATACTCTCTGTTTCTGCTCTACAATGAAGACTTCAAAGATCACAGGAAGGATTATGTCTAGGGTGGTTAGATATTTAGAGCAGAGGATCTACTTAATCAGGTTTAGTTGCCTCTCGGTACAAGGGATTTCAAATCCTCTACTTGGTACAAATAAATCATTTTATTTTTAATCTTCTGTAGCAACACATACCTTTGTACTGTATTGTGCCATGAAAGACTAGCCTCAGTTGCTAACTCAGATTTTACATATATTTTTTATTGAAGATTTTCTTCCCTCTGCATTTCTTGTTTGATTTTCTATTCCAAATTATCTGCTTTTGTTTCGGGAGTTGGTTCAGTTCATTAGTGGTGGCTTCTTGCTTTTTTCTTCATATTGTGTTGTGCTGAACGTTCAAATTTATTTTATTTTATTTGTAGTTTTCTTTTTTTTTCTTTTTTTAATATTTAAAACATAGGAATGTGGTGTTGGTTTTAATTCAGTGTTATATACCACATTACAAAAGAACTATTATTTAAAAATAAAAAAGGATAAAGGGAAAGGGGAAAAAAACAAACGTTCTAAATTGTTGAATGGCCTCCTGTCTGTTCCTGATAAACATCTTCTTCTTCCATTCCAAGCTTTTAACAGATTAACAGAGTTGGAAGGGACCTTGCAGGTCATCTAGTCCAACCCCCTGCCCAAGCAGGAGACCCTTACATCTGCCTCTACCTAGGATCGAACTCTTTTGGAGTATGATTATCAGTAATTCTCTGACCCTCAAAGAGGAACCTGAGTGAATTCATTGGGACTCCCTGTCTCTGACAGTATGATTCTTTAAGTTTCTTTAGATGCGTTGTCATTTTCACCTTGAAGTGAATTTCACTGCTGTCCTGCCCTATGACCTTAAGTTTAATATATTCTCCCTCTTTTTTATCACCCAAATCCTCTGCTGAAGGTTTGGCTTTCTGATCCGACATGTCTCCCTCGCAGACGCAGCCGGCCCCTCCGCCACCCCCGGAGAAGCGCCTCGCCGATCTCGCTCTCGGCATCGTCAACACGGAAAGCCTTTATTTGTAGTTTTCAATTGGGTCCCCCCCCTTGTTCCTACAGATTACCAATATCCAAGGCAATTCAGTTCATCTAAAGCATAAAAAGAAAGCATAAAAATCACATTTTGATACTGCTGCAAACTTTTCAGGATTTGTTTTTGAACTGAAATCCAACGTTTCAGTACTTGAAATGGAAATAAGAAAAAGGGCAAATAAAATCCTAATAGATGGAATGTTCAACCTATCAAGCAAGCATAGAAAAAAAAATAATATAAATCTAATTATTCCTATTTTTAGGTAGATTGGGTGGAGCAGCATCACATTTGATATTATTTCTTGAAAGAAAGCTGTTTATTTTTTTTCTTGTATGACAAAAAGGAGATGTATATAATAACTTATTCTATGACAATGAATAAAACTTCACAAACACGCAGCTGCCATGATCCAGAATTGTTCTGAAGTTGACTAAAACTAATTGTTCTGAAGTTGACTAAAACCTCGCTCCATAGTAGTAACTGTGAGAGGGACCTTGGAGTCCTAGTGGACAACCATTTAAATATGAGCCAGCAGTGTGCTGCAGCTGCCAAAAAAGCCAACACAGTTCTAGGCTGCATAAACAGAGGGATAGAATCAAGATCATGCGAAGTGTTAATACCACTTTATAATCCCTTGGTAAGGCCACACTTGAAATACTGCATTCAGTTTTGGTCGCCACGATGCAAAAAGGATGTTGAGACTCTGGAAAGAGTGCAGAGAAGAGCAATAAAGATGATTAGGGGACTGGAAGCTAAAACATATGAAGAATGGTTGCAGGAACTGGGTGTGTGTAGTTTAATGAAAAGAAGGACTAGGGGAGACATGATAGCAGTCTTCCAATATCTCAGGGGTTGCCACAAAGAAGAGGGATCTAAGCTATTCTCCAAAGCACCTGAGGGTAGAACAAGAAGCAATGGGTGGAAACCAATCAAGGAGAGAAGCAACTTAGAACTAAGGAGAAATTTCCTGACAGTTAGAACAATTAATCCGTGGAACAGCTTGCCTCCAGAAGTTGTGAATGCTCCAACACTGGAAGTTTTCAAGAAGATGTTGGATAACCATTTGTCTGAAGTGGTGTAGGGTTTCCTGCCTAAGCAGGGGGTTGGACTAGAAGACCTCCAAGGTCCCTTCCAACTCTGTTATTATATTATATTAATGACATACCTAAATGTGTTAGGAGAATTCTGTTCCTTTTTGAAAGATGGAATAAACACAATAGATGAGTTAGTATGAAGTACATTTTCCTTCAAAATAATCCATCACATCTTTCTTGGAAATGTTAGTGGGAGCCTAATAAATGTGTATTTCAAGGCTTAATTTTATGTGGAATATTAATTTCTTTACACAATTGCGTAAATAGTATTTAGAATCGTGAAAGGCCTACTTGCAATTAATTAATTAAGAGCATGTGAGCGTGCAGGGAGGATGAAATTTATGCAATACATACTCCTGAAACTAATCATCATGAAAATAGAGTTGTTATGAGGCATTAAATGTGTTCTTAGTTTTCAACAAGAATAAATTTAAACTAAAAATAACTCTAACACAGTAAAAAATACAGTATTAAGAAAATTCAAGATGTTACATGATACACTATTTCTTTCTGGCTCACATAAGGTTCTAATTAATTTTACATACTTTAAATATTGTCTTTGAATGATAAAACTGTATGTAACTGGGACTTTGAGATAATTCACAAAAGCCTTGTTTTTAGCATTCCTTCATCCTGAATAATAACGAACAGGGTTTTTTTAAACTGCTGTTTTTGTTGAGAATAAATCATTTCTTGGTTTTTTTTCCCCTTAACTTTGAAAGGCATGAATCTATTACATATGCTATCTCAACATAATATATTTAATAAGAAAGATGCCCCAAACCTTTAGTTTTTCTATAATTCTTTATATGCTTTGGGAGAATATCTAACATGGTTTCATACATTTACAATAGGGATGAACAACTTTAAGACTTGTGGACTTCAACTCCCAGAAGAGGTGGCTAGGGAATTCTGGGAGTTGAAGTCCATAGGTCCTTAAGTTGCCAAGGTTAGACACCCCTGATTTATAACATCGATAAAAATATTTCACCCATCCATGAGTTCAATTTTGCCTGATTCCTTATTATGCAAAATATACTGATCAAATTTTCCAGGAATGCAGTTTTCTCCTCTTCTATACTTTTAGAGGCCAATATTTCTAAGTTACAACCCCATTGCAGTCCTACTTATCATATGACAAAGGCTTATTCTATTAAATAAAATTATTATCTTCCTTGTTTGCTTGCTTGCTTGTTTCCTTGCTTGCTTGCTTGCTTGCTTGCTTGCTTGCTTGCTTCCTTCCTTCCTTCCTTCCTTCCTTCCTTCCTTCCTTCCTTCCTTCCTTCCTTCCTTCCTTCCTTCCTTCCTTCCTTCCTTCCTTCCTTCCTTCCTTCCTTTATGTATTTATGCATTCATTCATTCATTCATTCATTCATTCATTCATTCATTCATTCATTACTGGCCAAGTGTGATTGGATACATTTTCCATCTATGCTATATGATATAAAATCACTGTTTTATATCACATCCTCTTAACAAATATCCCAAATAAACAAATATATTGTCTGTCAATTAGGCTGACCCAATATCTGTTCACTGTAAGAAAGTTGTTAAGTGTTAAACCCCTTCTCCCCAAAAAAATTAAACTTCAAAGCCCTCTATTAACAGTCCGTTACTATATTTCACTTGCAGAAAAGAATAGAATAGAATAGAATAGAATAGAATAGAATAGAATTGAATTGAATTGAATTGAATTGAATTGAATTGAATTTTATTGGCCAAGTGTAATTGGACACACAAGGAATTTGTCTTTGGTGCATATGCTCTCAGTGTACATAAAAGAAAAGATATGTTCATCAAGAATCATAAGGTACAACACTTAATGATAGTCCGGGTACAAATAAGCAATCAAATCATATTAGGAACCAGTCAATATAAATTGTAAGGATACAAGCAACAAAGTTACAGTCATACAGTCATTTGTGGGAGGAGATGGGTGATGGGAACGATGAGAAGATTAATAGTAGTGCAGACTTAGTAAATAGTTTGACAGTGTTGAGGGAATGATTTGTTTAGCAGAGTGATGGCATTCGGGGAAAAACTGTTCTTGTGTCTAGTTGTTCTGGTGTGCAGTGCTCTATAGTGTCGTTTTGAGGGTAGGAGTTGAAACAATTTATGTACAGAATGTAAGTACTGTATTTTCACAGCCCTCTTTTTGACTCCTGCAGTATACAGGTCCTCAATGGAAGGCAGGTTGGTAGCAATTGTTTTTTCTGCAGTTCTAATTATCCTCTGAAGCCTGTGTCTGTCTTGTTGGGTTGCAGAACCAAACCAGACAGTTATAGAGGTGCAGATGACAGACTCAATAATTCCTCTGTAGAACTGTATCAGCAGCTCCTTGGGCAGTTTGAGCTTTCTGAGTTGGCACAGAAAGAACATTCTTTGTTGTGCTATTTTGATGACATGTTTGATGTTAGGTGTCCATTTTAGATCTTGCAATATGGTCGAACCTAGAAATTTCAAGGTCTCTACTGTTGATACTGTGTTGTCTAGTATTGTAAGAGGTGGAAGTATGGGCGGGTTTCTCCTAAAGTCTACCACCATTTCTACGGTTTTGAGTGTATTCAGTTCCAGATTGTTCAGGTCGCACCACGAGGCTAGTTGCGGATTCATCATTGTCTCGAATGAGGCTGATCACTCACTCACAAAAGGCTTCTAATCTCTTATAAAACCAAATATGTTTTGTACCCCTTTCTGATATCTGATAAAGAGGGGAGGGGTGTGGTTCCTTGAACTCCAAGGATAGCTCATGGGCCCTGCCACTGACCATTAAACCTGGATAGCAAAATATCTGTGAATGAACCACAAAGGATATGTTTGATTATACAAGACGTCCGGATCAGCTGTACGTCACTCTGTAAGTAGCTTGTCTCTAGGCCATGTAACGCTTTATAGACAGTGAGCACGTTGTATTGGCCTCAAAAGGCACTTTCTTGTGACACTCCATGCTGACCCATCCCAGATTAGCTGCAATTTCCAAGGATGATCCCACAAAGAGCCCATTATAATGATTCCACCTGAAGGGATGAAATATCTCTCCTCCACGCATTTGGTGTATGAGCTCTAAATGAGAAAATGTCGTCGTCAACGTTCAACCACTTGAACTTACAACGGCACTGAGAAATGTGACTTATGACTGTTCTGTACAATGGCATCCCCAAGTCACATGATCAAAAAATTGAAAAGTTGGAAACTGGCATGTACTTACGGCGGTTGCAGTGCCTTGGGGGGGGTCATGCCGTTTGCAAATCACCCCTCCTCAAATCAAAATCCCTCTACCTGTTTTTCCTTATGTTTGACTTTATTGTCCTATGTCCCAGTGGTGAAATCCAATTTTTTTTACTACCGGTTCTGTGGACGTGGCTTGGTGGGCATGGCTTGGTGGGCGTGGCAGGGGATGGATACTGCAAAATCTCCATTCCCACCCCACTCCAGGGGAAGGATACTGCAAAATCTCCATTCCCACCCCACTCCAGGGGAAGGATACTGCAAAATCCCCATTCCCTCCCCACTCCAGGGGAAGGATACTGCAAAATCCCCATTCCCTCCCCACTCCAGGGGAAGGATACTGCAAAATCCCCATTCCCTCCCCACTCCAGGGGAAGGATACTGCAAAATCCCTATTCCCTCTCCACTCCAGGGGAAGGATACTGCAAAATCCCCATTCCCTCCCCACTCCAGGGGAAGGATACTGCAAAATCCCCATTCCCTCCCCACTCCAGGGGAAGGATACTGCAAAATCCCCATTCCCTCCCCACTCCAGGGGAAGGATACTGCAAAATCCCTATTCCCTCTCCACTCCAGGGGAAGGATACTGCAAAATCTCCATTCCCTTCCCACTCCAGGGGAAGGATACTGTAAAATCCCTATTCCCTCTCCACTCCAGGGGAAGGATACTGCAAAATCTCCATTCCCTTCCCACTCCAGGGGAAGGATACTGCAAAATCCCCATTCCCTCCCCACTCCTGGGGGAAGGATACTGCAAAATCTCCATTCCCTCCCCACTCCTGGGACAGCCAGAGGTGGTATTTGCCGGTTCTCTGAACTACACAAAATTTCCGCTACCGGTTCTCCAGAACCTGCTGGATTTCACCCCTGCTATATCCACTCTATTATGGACTGTCTGGCAACACCTAGAAACCATGGAAGCAAGAAACCTAATTTTGAGTGAGATGACAACTCAACTTAGTCTAGAAACCCAATCTCCAGTTAGAAGACAAATCAAGAGCCAGTTTGGTCTAGTGCAGTGGTGGGTTCCTACCAGTGCGGTCCACTCTATAGCACCGGTAGCGGCCCGCTGGTGACGTCAAAGTACCGGTGCGGTCGGTTGCCGGTGCCTGGGCACCGCCATTAAAAAAAATTTTTAAAATTTTTTAAAAGAATTTTTTTCTGCACATGCCCAGAAGCTGAGCTTCCGACACTGCGCATGCGCTGCCTTCCTACCCCACAGTGAGTCCAAGCAGGGGAGGATGGCTGAGGGAGCGCGTGAGATGCTGAAAGAATGAGCGGCAGGAGCTATCTCCATTCGCCTCCCTTCAGCAATCCGAAAAGCCACGAATGCGCGGTGATGATCCAAGGCATTTTCACACGTTTGAGGCTTCTCGAGCTGCTGAGGGGAGGGGGAATGGGCGGCAGGACCTATTTCAGTTCCCCTCCCTTCAGCAGTCTGAGAAGCCATGCCCACCCAGTCACATGGCCGGCAAGCCACGCCCACCCTGTCACATGGCTGGTAAGGCACACCCACAAAATAAGCCACGCCCACAGAGTGGTAGTAAAAAAATTAGGGACCTGCCCCTGGTCTAGTGGTTAAGACACCAGGCTAGAAATTGTGAATTCCAGTCCCATCTTAGCCATGAAAGCCAGCTGCGTGATCACACTTCTCAGTCCAACCCACCTCACAGGCTTGCTGTGATGAGGACAATAGGAGGAGGAAGGTGTGATGGATATATAACACAAATAAATAAATGAATTAGCTCCAAACCTGGGAAGGTTCCTTCCCAATGGATTTTCATTCCATTGTCAAGTAACACAGGAGACATAGAACACAGGAGACATCGGAGTTGGGAGGGACCTTGGAGGTCTTCTAAAGGTATCCAGATACCTTTGGCGTAACTGCTAAAGAGCTAGGCACATTTTTCACACCCTCTGAGACTTATATCAATGCTGCTTTTCTTTATTTTTAAACAGAGAAAAGTGAAGAGTAAAGCGCACCAACTTAGATTAATGGCTGCTCCAAATTTCTTCGGAACAGTGAGTCTTGGGTCAGAGTATGGGGAGCAACCAAGTTAGATATTTTGAACAGAAAAGAAAAGAATAACAGAGTTGGAAGGGACCTTGGAGGTCTTCTAGTCCAACCCCCTGTTCAAGCAGGAAACCCTATACCAGTGACTGCTAACCTTTTCAGCACTGAGTGCCGAAACTGGAGCATACACGCATGCGTGCCGGAACACCGGATCCTTGAAGAGAGCAACTGGCCAGGGCCCATGCGTGCGGCGGCCAGCTGCTTTTTTGGGTTCCACCGCATGCATGTGCACCAGACAGCTGCTCTCTTCCACACCAGAACCTGTTCCAGAACCTGGAAGAGAGCAGCTGTCCAGCGTGCATGCACGCAACGGAACCCGGAAGAGCAGCTGGTGATGGCATGCATGCCCACAGAGAGGGCTCTGCGTGCCACCTCTGGCATGCATGCATAGGTTCACCATCACGACCCTATACCATTTCAGACAAATGTCTGTCCAGTCTCTTTTTAAAAACCTCTAGTGATGGAACACCCATGACTTCTGAAGGCAAGCCGTTCCACTGGTTGATTGTTCTCACTGTCAGGAAATTTCTCCTTAGTTCTAGGTTGGATCTCTCTTTGATTAGTTTCTATAGGTTGTTTACAGGAACTGGGTATGTCTAGTTTAATGAAAAGAAGGACCAGGGGTGACATGATAGCAGTGTTCCAATATCTCAGGGGTTGTCACAAAGAAGAGGGAGTCAAACTATTCCCCAAGGCACCTGGGGGGTAGAACAAGAAGCAATGGGTGGAAACTAAAGAAGGAGAGAAGCAACTTAGAACTAAGGAGAAATTTCCTGACAGTTAGAACAATTAATCAGTGGAACAGCTTGCCTCCAGAACTTGTGAATGCTCCAACACTGGAAGTTTTTAAGAAGATGTTGAATAACCATCTGTCTGAAGTAGTGTAGGGTTTCCTGCGTAAGCAGGGGGTTGGACTAGAAGACCTCCAAGGTCCCTTCCAACTCTGTTGTTATTATTATTATTATTATTATGTTTCTTGTCTTGCCTTCGGGTGCTTTGGAGAATAGCTTGACTCCCTCTTCTTTGTGGCTGCCCTTGAAACAATGCTATCATGTCTCCCCTGGTCCTTCTTTTCACTAGACTAGACTTACCCAGTTCCTGCAACCGTCCTTCATATGTTTTAGTCTCCAGGCCCTCTAATCATAATAAAATGTTACAGTGATCCTGTTTTATCCAACATATACTTAGATAATCAGCAAGATTTATTTATTTATTTAATTATTTTGTGACATTTATATACCGCCTCACAGTGCAAGCACTCTCTAAGCGGTTTACACCATTAAGCAATGTATATATTTGCATTGCCCCCAACAATCCGGGTCCTCATTTTACCTACCTCGGAAGGATGGAAGGCTGAGTCAACCCTGAGCCGGTGAGATTTGAACCGCTGACCTGCGGATCACAGTCAGCTAAAGTGGCCTGCAGTACTGCACTCTAACCGCTGCGCCACCTCGGCTCTTAACAATATTCTTAACAAGATTCCCGTGTGCGTACTGTAACATTAAAGTTCCCTGGAACTTTCTGAACCGGTTTGAATGTGGTTGAGTCCATGTGGTGGGAAATTATCCCAATTGACCCTAACAGAAGGCAAAGTCTAAGTCTAAGTGCTATTGCTAAACACTCATTTTTAAAAAAAAAAAAAAGATTATAAGCTTTTCGGAATTTATTTTACCTGCATTGACAGAAGTGGGGGATTGAAGGGAAGGGGAAAGGAAATAAGGAGGAGGAAGCGACGGGTGGATTTGTAAGCCTAATCTTAAATGTCATGCAATAAAAAGTGCTCATCGGCATGATGTCAAGGAGTGATTTATCTTTCAGCTCACAGCTGTCTCCGTGGCTGCCTTCATCTGTTCCTAAAACCATAAATGACTTCCACGGCTTTGATGTGGAAGGTTCAGAATTCTGCAGGCTTTGATGTTTGTTTGAAGTCGTTCACATGAAAGGGACAGTGTATTGTGTCCTTTTTCATTCAAGGGTTCGGATGGAGCGTGTGGAAGGAAGGACAGAAGTCCCCGGACTGTGTTCGGCAAGTGCAAAACCAGGAAGGGTATTTCGGAATCCCGAGTTTATCATGCCCAAAATGACAACACTGAAAAACAGCTGAATCTGTTTTGCTTTTCAAAATTTCTTTATCAAGTGGCAGCACCGTAAATATGTACAGAAGAGGGGGGGAAACATGCATTTGAAGCCACTGTAAACTGGATGGCTTTGTCACCATTTAAAACCCTGTACTAATTATCCCGCTGTATAATTCTACAGCATTCTCCTTGCAGTTCAGGGTTAAAAATCTTTCTTTCAAAACTTGACAGTTCTCAACGATTTTCCAACTATGTAGCTTCAGGGAATTGTTTCCAACTCACGTTGACTTGTCTGCTGAGAAATCCCCAAGGAGATGCTGTGGAAATTTTGTGCGTTGTAGACTTTACGGGATGTTCAGGGGGCCTCGCTTAGTGGTGTGTGATCTACTGACCTGAGGTAGAACTTTTTTTTTAAATGGAATATTTTCCATGTTATTCTTTTAAAGGATTTTTTCCCCCTGCTTTCAAATTAACTTGTAATATAATAAGTGAAGGGAAATTAGGAAACAGGAACAGATAAAACAGTGCTCAAATCTAAAATGAAAGCTGACGCTAGGAAGCCCATCTGGGCTCACAGGGAGTTAAGTAATATATGTTTTGGAGGATCTTGAAATAGTATAAATATTGTCAGATGCTTGTATATGTTCATTATTTGTTTTAGCTTTTCCTTATAGAATCTATGGGACATTTGCCAAATAAATAAGCAGGGTCAAGTTCTTGGTTGATTGTATGGCCAGAGAACAAAGCCAAATGTGAATACCAGACATTCTTGGTATATGGACAGTCCGTTGTGATCCTTGTAATCAATCAAAAGAAAAAATAAACAACTAAGACATGTCTAGTCTACTCCAAGGATTTATTAGGCAAAGCAATGTTTTGATTCAGTGTATTTTTGTTGTTGTTGTTGTTAAGTGTCGTTGTTAACTTATTTGTAGTGCAAGAGGAAACTTGAAATGGTGGACAATTTAGCTTTCCTATATAGTTTGGAAAAATGAAGGAAAAGCCAATGTTTAGTGATGCGCTTTGTTCCATAATTATATGAATATAACCCATCAAATAATGACTTCTTATTCAGAAATTATAATTTTTTATCAAGAACAGAGCAGAAATGGTACAAGAAACTGTTTTCAATCTGGTCTAAAGGGAAGACACTATTTTTAGGAGCAGGGGCTATTTGTGTGTGTGTGTGTGTGTGTGTTTTTAAAAAAAACACTGCTTTTATTATCAGAAATCAGTTCCTGGTTGGGAGGAAAACAGAATGAAGCCCATAGCCACAATGTGTTTGAGGCCCTTTTTATCTCTTCCATTTTGATCTTCTGGTATCTTCTGTTTTTATTTCAAATGTGGTTTCATCCGACACTGATCCTATAGAAGCCAATAGCAATATTACAAAGCGATATTTTTCCAGTTTGTAATCCTAAACTCTTCTAATAAGATTTTCTTACTGTTTATGCCCAAATCATATTCATGTATCTCTGCATCTACTACGAGTGTCTGTTGTCCTGTTCAAATATTTTAGTCACACGTATTATTATTATTATTTATTCACAAAAAATGTAATACACAGAAAACAAGATTCATATGCTGGATTTCGTATCACTATATCACAAGTCGAACACTTCCCAAGCGTCTAGGACTGTGTGATGTATTTTCGTATGATGCGCGCAGATCCAAGTACGGTGGCCTTTTGCAACTGACAGATCATGATTTTGTCAATGTTTATTGTTTTCAAATGCCGGTTAAGGTCTTTTGGCACAGCACCCAGTGTGCCGATTACCACTGGGACCACCTGTACTGGTTTATGCCAGAGTTGTTGTAATTCCATTTTAAGGTCCTGATATCGGTTGAGTTTTTCTTGTTGTTTTTCCTCAATTCGGCTGTCACCTGGTATGGCGACATCAATGATCCACACTTTTTTCTTTTCCACAATCGTGAGGTCTGGCGTATTATGTTCCAAAACCTTGTCAGTCTGAATTCGAAAGTCCCAAAGTATTTTGGCATCTTTGTTTTCAATTATTATTGTTATTGTTGTTGTTGTTGTTGTTGTTATTATTATTATTAACAACAACAACAACAACAACAACAACAACAACAACAACAACAACAATAATAATAATAATAATAATAATAATAATAATAATAATAATAATAATAATAATAATAATAATAATAATAATAATAATAATAATAATAATAATATTTTCCTAACTTAAAACTTGAAATATAGCCTTTCCTCATTAGAGAATATCATTTATATGGCCTGTTTTGCTTTCGCAGTTTTCCCAGCTCCATTTTATGTGTATTTGGCATTGAGAGGCGAGAAATTAAATTAAAGTAAGGCACAAAAGCCAGGCAATTCGAGAGGGCATCTTGATTCCCCCCCCCCCCGTTTCATCTCTAACAAACACATTGGCCTCCCACATGTGTGTGTGTGGTTCTTTTTTTAAAGTTCATTCTGGATTTGTATTTATGTTTTGGGATTAGGAGTCATATGTTGACACACATGGAGTAGCGATTCAAAATTAATGCTAACATAATGCAGCAGAAAGAGACCACCCACTTAATGTCAGGATTCCTGGGTGGCCTTACTTGACACTGTTTCTTTCTCTGGTAATCCCCCTCCCCTCATTCTTAAAATTGCTACCAAGGAGCTTCTCAAGAGATTCTGGTCAAGATGACCCAGGAGAAAAAGCTGAGGTTTCCATTTGAAAGCCACCCCAGGGTGTGTCTAATAAGGAAGGAACGTAGCAAACAACTCTGAACCCCAGTTCACCTCTCGTCTGTCAAAGTGAGGCTGACTTGAGTTTGAAAAATGGTGCGAATAATCATTTTCCAGCCTCAGAAGCAATGCTGTCTTCTATTTTGTTCTTCTAAACTGCAACCTTTCTGTGCAACCTCTAAAAAGTTGCAACCGTACAGTGTTCTGGGCTAGAATGATTTAACTACAGGTCATCCTCAACTTGCAACCATTCATGTAGTGACCGTTTGAAGTTAAATGGCACTGAAAAAAAGTGATTTATTACCATTTTCCACCCTTATGACCATTGCCATTCAGACCCTTGGCAAGTGGTTCATATTTATGACAATAGACTAGACTAGACTAGACTAGACTAGACTAGACTAGACTAGACTAGACTAGACTAGACTAGACTAGGATAGGATAGGATAGGATAGGATAGGATAGAATAGAATAGAATAGAATAGAATAGAATAGAATAGAATAGAATAGAATAGAATAGAATAGAATAGAATAGAATAGAATAGAATAGAAAATATGGAATGGAATGGAATGGAATGGAATGGAATGGAATGGAATAGAATAGAATAGAATAGAATAGAATAGAATAGAATAGAATAGAATAGAATAGAATAGAATAGAATAGAATAGAAAATATGGAATGGAATGGAATGGAATAGAATAGAATAGAATAGAATAGAATAGAATAGAATAGAATAGAATAGAATAGAATAGAATAGAATAGAATAGAATAGAATAGAATAGAAAATATGGAATGGAATGGAATGGAATGGAATAGAATAGAATAGAATAGAATAGAATAGAATAGAATAGAATAGAATAGAATAGAATAGAATAGAATAGAATAGAATAGAATAGAATAGAATAGAAAATATGGAATGGAATGGAATGGAATGGAATAGAATAGAATAGAATAGAATAGAATAGAATAGAATAGAATAGAATAGAATAGAATAGAATAGAATAGAATAGAATAGGCTTTGCAATATCTCCTTGTCACAACTTTTTACAGTTTTTCTGTTCCTCTTAACTCATTCACTCTTCCATATATTTCTTTTCATCTCCTTGATCATAATTCATTCTGTCTAGTGTGATCAAAGCTTCATTCATTTCGGCATTCGACCGTAGTTCTTCATCAACCCTTCAGCCATGAACTCTATCTCTTCTGGCTTCATCAGACACACTTGCACAATTCATACGGCATCCAACTTACTTTTGTGGTTCTCCTACTGTAGAGAATGTTCACTTCCCCCGGGAGAAAGTGGTCAAAACCAGAGTTTTATTTTTTTCAATAATTGTTCGTTCATCCAACCACCCTGCGACCTTTTTACCAACATTTACACATCTAAAATTCCTTCTTTAGTAGAGTTGAGATTTTTTTTTATTCCAACTGTTCATCATTTATATATATAATATATAATCTGCACAACTGCATTGGTCTTTAAAACATTTTCTTTATTTCATTCTTTCATTCATTCATTGTATGCTGTCAAATCAGCATCAACTGTTAGTAACCACATAGAGTCCCTCGGACTGCAAGGCGATCCAACCGGTCAGTCCTAGAGGAGATCAACCCTGACTGCTCTTTAGAAGGCCAGATCCTGAAGATGAAACTCAAATACTTTGGCCACCTAATGAGAAGGAAGGACTTGGAGAAGAGCCTAATGCTGGGAAAGATTGAGGGCAAAAGAAGGAGGGGACAGCAGAGAATGAGGTGGCTGGATGGAGTCACTGAAGCAGTCGGCGTGAGCTTAAATGGACTCCAGAGGATGGTAGAGGACAGGAAGGCCTGGAGGAACGTTGTCCATGGGGTCGCGATGGGTCGGACATGACTTCGCAACTAACAACAACAAACCACATAGATAGATTCTCTCCAGAACATTTTGCTTCACATCTTGAGAATTGAAACATCTTCAAAAAGAAAAAACAAGTAAGTCCAGTTGGCTCCTGAAAAAGCACCTTTGGGCCAACCATGACCTGGATGACTGAGAATCTCTACAGACTTTTAGCGATGCAATTTGGGATGAACACCCTTGGAATAGTGTGGGAGTAGGAATGGATTTCCAGAGGGGAAAAATTGCAGACTACAGGAACCAGGAGCACCCCTCAGGTGACCATGAGGACACAGGTAAATCTCCAAGCGCTTCAAGGACCCTCTAAAAGGATGCAAATAACCAGCTGTCTGCAAGAAATATAAATCCTTCCTTTCCCTATTATCCTGTCAGAGCTGAAGAAGCTTCTTGGATGAGAAGCGAAACGTCTTCAAAAGAAAAAACAAGAAAGTCCAATTGCCTCCTGAAAAATCACCTTTTGGACTTTCATTGCATTGTATAAAGGTACACACACATTGGTATCTCTAACCAACACACATCATATGCATTACTTCAGGGGTAGGTTCTAACTTACCTCGCCGCCGGTTTGCTTCCTCCCGCTTCATGTGGGCGGGCGTGCTTTGCACGCCGCGCAGTTGTGCTGTGTGCGTGTGAGCGTGCTTTGCGCGCATACATGCACAGTGCCGAAAACCAAGCTACACACAACGTACCTTTGAAATTTATTCTTTTCATTTAAAATGTGTCTGAAAAAAAATAGACATTTCAGAAATGGAGAAGATATTTTCAGTCCTCACACTGATATTCCTGGTAAGACACAGCAACCCAGACATGGGAAGTAATTACCGTATTTTTCAGAGTATAAGACGCACCTTTTTGCCCCCCAAAAGAGGGTGGAAATGTCGGTGCGTCTTATACACCGAATACAGCCATTTTTTGGCCTCCCAAAACCCCGCCCCCGCATCCAATTTTTGCGAAAAACTGGCCGTTTTTAGCAAAAATTGGGGCGTTTTTGCCTTCCCTCACTCCCTAGGAGTGCTCTGCAGGCTTCGCAAACCCTCTGCATGCCCTGATTTTGCAAAAAAACGAGCAAAAAATGGGCCGTTTTTTGCAAAAATTGGGGCGTTTTTGCCTTCCCCCACTCCCTAGGAGTGCTCTGCAGGATTCCCAAACCCTCTACATGCCCTGATTTTGCAAAAAAACGAGCGAAAAACAGGCCGTTTTTTGCAAAAAATGTGGTGTTTTTGCCTTCTGATTACCCCATCTAGCATGACTGGAGGAGGAATTCTGGGAGTTGAAGTCCACTAGTCTTAAAGCTGTCAAGTTTGAAGACCCCTGGGTTAGGGGTTAAGGGTGCAAGGGTCTTCAAACTTGGCAACTCCCATTCCTGAGCTAGCATGACTGGAGGAGGAATTCTGGGAGTTGAAGTCCACTAGTCTTAAAGCTGTCAAGCTTGAAGTTTGTAAGAAGTATACATGGTTGTAAAAAGTATACATGGTTGTAAAAAGTATTCTGCTACACTGGTATTTTATTAAATAATATATTACTGCACCATTTGGTTCAGAATACTTTTTCCTTGTTTTCCTCCTCTAAAATCTAGGTGCGCCTTATACTTCAGTGCGTCTTATACTCCGAAAAATATGGTACCTTCGTTAACTCAACCATCTAACACTTTCCTTTGTTTACAAACAAACTTTGAAGACATGTGGCAAACTAAGGACCCGGTCACTTCCAGCATTTGAAAATCCCACTCTTTCTACTGGAAACAGGAAGGACATCCACAGCAATGGGATATTGATGAAATGTGCCTGGGTCTTGCTCCTTGGTTTACCTCCTTGTCCAATTTGATTCCCTAGACCAGATGCTAATTTTCATCAATGTGACTTGTCAAAAAGCATCAATGGGGTGTAAGCAAAGAAAAATAAGCACCCTGGCTGGAAGGAGGAGGTTGAGAATGAAATCGCTGTGAATGAGATGAATGAATTTAGGCGGGTAAAAGACTGGGAGAGAACCGTGTAACTTAAAACGGGAAGACCAGAACGCGACTTAGCGGCTGGCTGCAGCAAGGCATATTTATCAATGCCACATTCATCGGGACACCATATGGTTAATTGCATTACGGAACGCTTGCCGAACCCTCCTGTACGTGGCACCCCTTGAAAATGGATGCTGCTACTTGTTATTAGAAAGCTAATATTACAACATCCTTTTTCGTCTGGCGACCCTGGGAGTTAGGTTACTTCAGCTTTTCTGCTCTTGTCTGAGTCATTTAAATATATCAGCACGGAACTTTTAATGCTGCATTTTATGCTTTTTGTGCCTGCCCTAAAGGCATAATGATATTTTACGTTCTTCTTGATTCTTTTTTTTTAAAATCAACCACAGATGCTTAATTCTTGAACAAACACTAGAGAGGAAATAAATTTATCCAGTGTCTTGTATGATTTGAGCCTAGGAAAGCTGAACTGACCTTCCTGTTAAACTGTGAAAACTCAATTCTTTGTTTTTTACTGCCCCGAATTAGAGCACTATAACAATGAAGTACATTAAGATATTTCTCCTGAATACAGGTTAGACCTCAACTTACGACGACTGCTGGTCCAGTATTTCTGTGCTAAGCAAGGCAGGAGTTAAGTGAATCATGCCCAGTTTTGCAGCCTTTTTTTTTTTTTTGGCTATGGTTGTTAAGCAATGTGAGTCACACACTCATTAAGTGAATCCAGTTTCTCCTGTGGACTTTGCTTGTCAGAAGCTGGCTGGGAAGGTCACTAACAGTGATCGCATGACCCTGACACATTGCAACCAGTGGTGGGTTCCTACCGGTGCGGTCCACTCTATAGCACTGGTAGCGGCCCGCTGGTGACGTCACAGTACCGGTTGCCGGTGCCTGGGTGCCGCCATTTTTTTTAAAAAAAATGTTTTTTAATTTTAATGTTTTTAAAAAAATTTCTTCTGCGCATGCCCAGAAGCCGAGCTTCCGGCACTGTGCATGCGCTGCCTTCCTACCCCACAGTGATTCCAAGCAGGGGAGGATGGCTGAGGCAGCACGTGAGACGCTGAAAGAACGGGCGGCAGGAGCTATCTCCATTCCCCTCCCTTCAGCAGTCCGAGAAGCCACGAACGTGCGGTGATGATCCTAGGCATTGTCGCACGTTTGAGGCTTCTCGAGCTGCTGAGGGGAGGGGGAATGGGTGGCAGGACCTATCTCAGTTCCCCTCCCTTCAGCAGTCCGAGAAGCCACGCCCACCCAGTCACATGGCCAGCAACCCATGCCCACCCGGTCACATGGCTAGCAAGACACACCCACAAAATAAGCCACGCCCACAGAGTGGTAGTAAAAAAATTAGGAACCCGCCCCTGATTGCAACCATCGTAACCAACATGGGAAAAACCCAAAAGTATGAGGTATTGTGTTATGTAAGGGGGGAGGAACCAAGGTGGGGTTTGTGAGATGTATAAAACCTGTAACCTGGGAGGTCGTTTTTACCTCCTCCTCTTCCTTTTGTTCCAGAGTGCATTCTCTGGGAGGAGTCGGTCCCTTGGCCAAGGATTCTTATTATTCTTTTTGATTTCTTAATAAATTGTTTTTTATTGCTCATCTGGTTTCCTGTTTCTATTTGACTTTTGGATTTTTCTATCAATACTACTCATCAAGTGCACAATTTTGACCCCATAACTTTGAGGATGCTACAACATTGTAAGTGTAAACTCTGATCCTAAGTCAGTTATTTTCAGTGCCATCGCAACATTCTATTTTGTCATCCCAAAGGTGCTTTTTTTTCAGGAGGCAACTGGACTTTCTTGTGGCTTTGTTTTGTTTTTGAAGACATTTCGCTTCTCATCCAAGAAGCTTCTTCAGCTGTGACAGGAATATCCCAAATTGTATATCTTTTAGCTATACAATTTGGGATGCACACCCTTGGAATGGTGTGGGGGTAGGAATGGTTTTCCAGAGGGAAAAATTGCAGACTACAGGAACCATTTGCACTACTCAGGTGACCCTGAGGACACAGATAAACCTCCAAGTGCTTCAAGGACCTTCTAAAAGGATGCAAATGACCAGCTGTCTGCAAGGAATATAAATGCTTCCATTCCCCACTATCCTGTCAGAGCTGAAGAAGCTTCTTGGATGAGAAGCGAAAAGTCTTCAAAGAAAAACAAGAAAGTCCAGTTGCCTCCTGAAAAAGCACCTTTGGGACAACCATGACCTGGATGACTAAGAATCTCTACAGACGTTTTAGCTATACAATTTGGGATGAACACCCTTTGAATGGTGTGGGAGTAGGAATGGATTTCCATAGGAAAAAGATTGCAGACTACAGGAACCATTTGCACTACTCAGGTGACCCTGAGGACACAGATAAACCTCCAAGTGCTTCAAGGACCCTCTAAAAGGATGCAAATAACCAGCTATCCTCAAGGAATATAAATCCTTCCATTCCCCACTCTCCTGTCAGAGCTGAAGAAGCTTCTTCGATGAGAAGTGAAACGTCTTCAAAAGAAAAAACAAGAAAGTCCAGTTGCCTCCTGAAAAAAGCACCTTTGGGACAACCTTGACCTGGATGACTGAGAAATTCTACAGAATTCTATTTTGTCCTAACCTGTCAGCCGCCCCAATTCCACCAATCTAGGATATCAATTCTGCAGTGTGTCTACAAAACTTTTATCAAGATTGGCCCTACTAACATCATCTTGTGATTGCGTTGGTCCTCCTCTGATGGCTTTCTCATATTCCCATGAATCAAGCCAGCATTTGGCTAAGCTGCTTCTGAAGGTGATCTTGCCGATCTGGATTTTAAAAAAAAAAATCCAGAGTTTCAAATTCCCAAAAATTTCAGCCCCCTTTATGTTGGCCAACAGTTTCTGCATATCTTGTCAAGATCCTTTTTCTCACTTTCTACCTAACCTTGACCTCTTAGTTGACTTAAATATTTGAAAGACACCTTGAGTGTGTATGTTATTTTTCCTAAACAATTATGCAAAATAAGTCTTATGAAAATTCTTCTTTTGTATAAAAATATATTAATGCGCTGATATCATAACCTGTTAACCTGAAACTCAGCAGTTCTCAGATATAAAAAAAATGATGAGATGTCAGTGTTTCCATGCCAATTGGACATCAAACATGCCACTAAAAGGCAAAATCATGAAACCGCATCTCACTTGCTTTGGCCATGTCATGCGGGGGAATTCACTGGAGAAAGCAATTATGTTTGGAAGAGTTATCGGTAAAAGGAAACCAGGTCATCAAAGAATACTATGGTTTGTTGTTATGGTTAGTCGCAAAGTCGTGTCTGCCCCATCACAACCCCATGGGCAACGTTCCTCCAAGCCTTCCTGTTCTCTACCATCCTCTGGAGTCCATTTAAGCTCACACCGACTGCTTCAGTGACTCCATCCAGCCACCTCATTCTCTGCCGTCCCCTTCTTCTTTTGCCCTCAATCATTCCCAGCATTAGGCTCTTCTCCAGTGAGTCCTTTCTTCTTATTAGGTGGCCAAAGTATTTGAGTTTCATCTTCAGGATCTGGCCCTCTAAAGAGCAGTCAGGGTTGATCTCCTCTAGGACTGACCGGTTGGATCGCCTTGCAGTCCAAGGGACTCGCAGGAGTCTTCTCCAGCACCATAGTTCAAAGGCCTCAATTCTTTGGTGCTCAGCCTTCCTTATGGTCCAAATTTCACAGCCATACATCGCAACTGGGAAAACCATAGGCTTGACTATGGCTGGACATCATCAAAGCTGACACCTGCCAGAACATAGAACAACTCACAGAATCAGCGCAAGATCAGAAGATGTGGAGATCCGGCCCATAGAATCACCAGCACACAGTTGGACATGACTGAATGGACAACCTTATCAAGCCAATTCGAAGCCATAATTTCTAGTGAGTGGGGCAAGGTCAAGGGAAGAGAAAGAGAACCTAAGCCAATAGCAGAGTAGAGCCACTCACATGCTAATCTCCACTTTTATGAGAACTGTCTCTGGCTGCAAGATGGCATTACAGACGCAATTAGCGTCTCGGAATGCTGATCTTTAAACATTTAGATTTTGTGAGTTCTAATGGTGCAAAATTGGAGCAAGGGGCCCAGCTGGACATCCATCGAGATGCTATGTTAATGGCCTGGCTTCAAATGATTTGAAAGCTGCGAGCATACAGTGACTGCCTTTTATCTTAAGGTAAGGTGACCAGACGTCCCGCTTTTGGTGGGACAGTCCCGCTTTTTAATAATTTGTCCCGCGTCCCATGGCGTTTCAAAAAAGTCCCGCTTTTTAAATTAGAATTTGCCGTGCATACCCCTCTGCCTCCTGCCTCGCCTGCCTCCTCCTGCCAGGCGGGGAGGGAGGGCAGTGAGAGCAGCAGTAGCGGTCTTGCCTGTTCGTCGCCACAGAGCCAAAGAAGCTGGTGGCGTTCGCAGCGCGGGGCTTCCCCCGCCCGCTTTCCCCGGCCGCCGGGATGCTGCCATTTGCGTTCTTTTGCCCTCTGTGCAAGCAGAACGCTTTGCGCATGCGCAGAGGGCAAAAGAATGCAAATGGCGGCGTCCTGGCGGCTGGGGAAAGCGGGCGGGGGAAGCCCCGCGCCGCAAACGCCACCAGCTTCTTCGGCTCTGCGGCAACGAACAGGTAAGCCTGCGCCGGTAGGAACCCACCCCTGGCTGCGATGAACGGGGGGGTGTTTGGGGGGGTGCACAAAGCTGCAGGATAAGAGAGACGGACCCCTCCCGTCTTGCTCCCCTAGAACCCCCCCCCCGTCAATGGTGTCCCGCTTTACAAAAAATAAAATCTGGTCACCTTATCTTAAGGTATTAAAAGGATGGCTGATGAACTCTGTGCGTTTTCAACAAGCCAGTCCTTGTGGGCTCTTGTATTGCCCCCAAACACTTAAAAGAGGGGACCTGCTCAAATTTGGGGGCTACCGATGCTTTGTGAGTGGAGCAAATCAATCGGACAAGTGATAACGGGGAGAAACAGAATATACTTGACTTGAGAGCAAGGAATTTAACACAAGACAATTTCTATGTGCCGTTTTATATCTTACGTTTGGCTACACCTTTTTTCCCCCCTCAGGAAGGGATAAAACTACTGAAAGCCTTTTATTAGGTCATAAACAGGGCCAGATTAATTCTTTTAACTTTTCTATATAGAAGAGAAATATTTAGATGCTTTAGACCAGGGGTCACCAACCTTTCGGACCTCAGGGACTACTAAATTCATAATTTTAAATCCTGCGCACCACTAATACGACCTGCCTAATGACCGACTGGGTGGGCGTGGCTAGGTGGTCATGTGATTGGGTGGGCGTGCCCAACTCGATGCCACTCATGTCAAGGGGCGCCTCGCCAGCCTCTACTCACCCCACCCTTCCCAGCCAATCCTCGCCTGCCTGCTCGGGCTCCTTAGGGCCCCAACAGGAAGCAGTTGTTGGAGCTAAGCGGCCACCATGAGAAAGAGTTGGCAAAATAGCTGGCTCAGTTCAAATTGGATCTGGCTGACAAGGAGGCTCAGCAGAAGCACCTCACTGAGGACTACGAGCATAGGCTTTCCAAGCAGAGGGAAGACCTGCGGGAGTGCAAGGCCAGGTACAGGCACCTGGAGGCTCAGCGGGCTGAGATAGTTAGCCAGTTCCAGGCCATGATGCAGTCCCACTGGAACAAGGCCCTCCGGCTCTTCGCCACCAGCGGCTCTTCCCTTCAGCCTTCGCCCAAAGCCCTGCACCAGGAGGCTGAAGCAGACCCCAAGTCAGAATTTCTCCCCCCCCTTCCGCCCCGCACAAAAAGACCCCAAAGGGGGAGATTCTCTGCAGTAACACAAACGTTCATTGCACGTATCCGGCCCAGGGGCCGTCGTTTGAGGACCCCTGATTTAGTGCAATATAAAAAAATGCAAATACTATTTCTTCGGACCACCAAAATTTTCTCGTGGACCACCAGTGGTCCACAAACCACCAGTTGGTGACCGCTGCTTTAGACCCAGCGTTATAAATTATCAAACAGGTAACCAGATATTTGCAAAGGACAAAGGGACAAAAAAGTATCCCAAGCAAATTCACAAAGAGGGAGGACGTATTTATTCATTTGATTTATTTGCCGCCCTTCGTGTTTCAGAGTGGCTTGCAGCGTTAGATTAAAAATATTTAATTTCTTATTTAGCTTCTGAAATCCTCAATTTGGGCCCCTTGAACTTGCTTAGCTACCTTTCAGAGAAATGTGTGCAATCACAAAATTGACCTCCCACCACCTGTTACAGCTCGGTTGGTGTCTGGTTACTAAGATGAACCCTAAAAGCATCTGGTAGGCCTGTTCTCTTTTTTTTTCCCCTGGTGCGTACATGTTATATCACAATTATTCTTTGTGAAACGTTACCCCCCTCCTACCAAGGGATGGGCATCTTTGTTGCAGTTTATGAAACAAGTTGTGCCAGATTTTCATCCAAGTCACTTTCCTTAATGGGTTTTCGTGGGTTTTGACCTTTCTGTTCTCCTATACTGGTAGTCCTCGACTTACGACCACAATTGAGCCCAACATTTAGGTTGTTAAGTGAAACGTTTGCTAAGTGAGATTTTCCCCATTTTACAATCTTTCTTGCCACCATTGTTAAATGAATCATTGCAGTTGTTAAGTTAGTAAGATGGTTGTTAAGTGAATCCGGCTTCCCCATTGACTTTGCTTGTCAGAAGGTCGCAGAAGGGGATCAAGCAGTGGTGAAATCCAATTTTTTTTACTACCGCTTCTGTGGGTGTGGTGTGGCTTGGTGGGCGTGGCTTGGTGGGTGTGGCAGGGGAAGGATACTGCAAAATCCCCATTCCCTCCCCACTCCAGGGGAAAGGATATTGCAAAATCTCCATTCCCACCCCACTCCAGGGGAAGGATATTGCAAAATCTCCATTCCCACCCCACTCCAGGGGAAAGGATATTGCAAAATCTCCATTCCCACCCCACTCCAGGGGAAAGGATATTGCAAAATCTCCATTCCCACCCCACTCCAGGGGAAGGATATTGCAAAATCCCCATTCCCTCCCCACTCCAGGGGAAAGGATATTGCAAAATCTCCATTCCCGCCCCACTCCAGGGGAAGGATATTGCAAAATCCCCATTCCCTCCCCACTCCAGGGGAAAGGATATTGCAAAATCTCCATTCCCACCCCACTCCAGGGGAAAGGATATTGCAAAATCCCCATTCCCTCCCCACTCCAGGGGAAAGGATATTGCAAAATCTCCATTCCCACCCCACTCCAGGGGAAAGGATATTGCAAAATCTCCATTCCCTCCCCACTCCAGGGGAAAGGATATTGCAAAATCTCCATTCCCACCCCACTCCAGGGGAAGGATATTGCAAAATCCCCATTCCCTCCCCACTCCAGGGGAAAGGATATTGCAAAATCTCCATTCCCACCCCACTCCAGGGGAAAGGATATTGCAAAATCCCCATTCCCTCCCCACTCCAGGGGAAAGGATATTGCAAAATCTCCATTCCCACCCCACTCCAGGGGAAGGATATTGCAAAATCCCCATTCCCTCCCCACTCCAGGGGAAAGGATATTGCAAAATCTACATTCTCACCCCACTCCAGGGGAAGGATATTGCAAAATCCCCATTCCCTCCCCACTCCAGGCGAAAGGATATTGCAAAATCTACATTCTCACCCCACTCCAGGGGAAGGATATTGCAAAATCTCCATTCCCACCCCACTCCAGGGGAAAGGATATTGCAAAATCTCCATTCCCACCCCACTCCAGGGGAAAGGATATTGCAAAATCTCCATTCCCACCCCACTCCAGGGGAAGGATATTGCAAAATCCCCATTCCCTCCCCACTCCAGGGGAAAGGATATTGCAAAATCTACATTCTCACCCCACTCCAGGGGAAGGATATTGCAAAATCCCCATTCCCTCCCCACTCCTGGGGGAAGGATATTGCAAAATCTCCATTCCCTCCCCACTCCAGGGGAAGGATATTGCAAAATCCCCATTCCCTCCCCACTCCAGGGGAAAGGATATTGCAAAATCTACATTCTCACCCCACTCCAGGGGAAGGATATTGCAAAATCCCCATTCCCTCCCCACTCCAGGGGAAAGGATATTGCAAAATCTACATTCTCACCCCACTCCAGGGGAAGGATATTGCAAAATCCACATTCCCTCCCCACTCCTGGAGGAAGGATATTGCAAAATCTCCATTCCCTCCCCACTCCAGGGGAAAGGATATTGCAAAATCCCCATTCCCTCCCCACTCCTGGGGGAAGGATATTGCAAAATCCCCATTCCCTCCCCACTCCTGGGGGAAGGATATTGCAAAATCTACATTCTCACCCCACTCCAGGGGAAGGATATTGCAAAATCCCCATTCCCTCCCCACTCCAGGGGAAGGATATTGCAAAATCTCCATTCCCACCCCACTCCAGGGGAAAGGATATTGCAAAATCTCCATTCCCACCCCACTCCAGGGGAAAGGATATTGCAAAATCTCCATTCCCACCCCACTCCAGGGGAAGGATATTGCAAAATCCCCATTCCCTCCCCACTCCAGGGGAAAGGATATTGCAAAATCTACATTCTCACCCCACTCCAGGGGAAGGATATTGCAAAATCCCCATTCCCTCCCCACTCCTGGGGGAAGGATATTGCAAAATCTCCATTCCCTCCCCACTCCAGGGGAAAGGATATTGCAAAATCCCCATTCCCTCCCCACTCCTGGGGGAAGGATATTGCAAAATCCCCATTCCCTCCCCACTCCTGGGGGAAGGATATTGCAAAATCTACATTCTCACCCCACTCCAGGGGAAGGATATTGCAAAATCCCCATTCCCTCCCCACTCCAGGGGAAGGATATTGCAAAATCTACATTCTCACCCCACTCCAGGGGAAGGATATTGCAAAATCTACATTCTCACCCCACTCCAGGGGAAGGATATTGCAAAATCTACATTCCCTCCCCACTCCAGGGGAAAGGATATTGCAAAATCTACATTCTCACCCCACCCTGGAGCCAGCCAGAGGTGGGTTTTGCCGGTTCTCCGAACTACTCAAAATTTCTGCTACCGGTTCTTCAGAACCTGTCAGAACCTGCTGGATTTCACCCCTGGGATCACGTGATCCCAGGACACCGCAACCGTCATAAATATGAACCAGTTGCCAAGCATCTGAATTTTGATCATGTGACCATGGGGATGCTGCGATGGTCGTAAGTGTGAGAAATGGTCATAAGAGTACTTTTTTCAGGGCCATTGTAACTTTGAACAGTCACTAAATGAACTGTTGTAATTTGAGGACTATCTGTATCTTTTTGCAGAATTTTCTCCCCATATTTTCTATGGGCATCGTCACTATAAGTCCTCTAGAATGGACTTCATTCTGTAATACAACGTTGGAAGATGGCTAGATTGCCAGCATCGTTAAGAAACCAACAACCTTCGAAGAAGTAGTGTGAACATTTAATAGAATAGATTAGAATTTTTTTTATTAGCCAAGTGTGATTGGACACACAAGGAATTTGTCTTTGGTGCATATGCTCTCAGTATTACATAAAAGAAAAGATACGTTTGTCAAGAATCATGAGGTACAACACTTAATGATTGTCATAGGGTACAAATAAGCAATCAGGAAACCATCCATATTAATATAAATCATAACGATACAAGCAACAAGTTACAGTCATACAGTCATAAATGGGAGGAGATGGGTGATAGGAACGATGAGAAGACTAATAGTAATAGTAATGCAGCCTTAGTGAATAGTTTGACAGTGGTGAGAGAATTATTTGTTTAGCAGAGTGATGGCGTTTGGGAAAAAACTGTTCTTGTGTCTAGTTGTCTTGGTGTGCAGTGCTCTATAGCGTCGTTTTGAGGGTAGGAGTTGAAGCAGTTTGTGTCCAGGATGCGAGGGGTCCGTAAATATTTTCACGGCCCTCTTTTTGACTCGTGCAGTATACAGGTCCTCAATGGAAGGCAGGTTGGCAGTAATTGTTTTTTTCTGCAGTTCTGATTATCCTCTGAAGTTGCTGCCATTGCTAAGATGAACCCCAACCTCAACAAGAAAAAAAATAATCAATTGCAGAATTTGAGAGATATTCCTCTAATTTCTCTGCCTCCAAATGAATTCGGTATTCGTTCATGTGAAACAGAGGTCTCCAAACTTGGCAACTTTAAGACTTGTGCACTTCCACTCCCAGAATTGGAGGCTGAGGAATTCTAGGAGTTGAAGTCCACAGAAGTCTTAAACTTGACAAATTTGAAGACTCTTGATGTGGAACCTCATCCTGGTGGAAATAAGATTGGCCCCGCCTTGACACGGAAAGACAGTTTTGGAAGACCTGAAATCATGGTTTTGCCAGTGGGCCTAGGGACCCCAGGGGGATATGGAGCCCATCAAGTGGTTGGTTTGATTGTTGTCACCAGAGGAGTTTATTGAGTTGTGTATTTGGGGTTTTATTTCTGTAAGCCATCCAGGGTCACCATGAGTGAGTGGAGCGGCCATATACATTTTCTTAATAAATAAATTTCATGTAACGGCTTACCCACATGTATGACACAGAATGTTCAAATTGACATGGAGAAGAATAACCTGTGAATGGTTACAGGTATTCCTTTTTTCAAGTGGTTTTAATAGGTGACAAATATTTTTGTTCGGGCATCATTGCAGTTGTGATGGTCTGTCTGCCCATAAAACACTTGTGACACACGGCCACTGAGCAAATGTGAGAGCTGTTCTCATTTTCTAACTATTTTGCCATTCAAAATTCACCCACCCCCAGGGGTGAAATGCTACCGGTTCGGCCCGGTTCGGGCATACCGGTAGCGGCGGCTGCCGGTGGTTCGGAGAACCGGTAGCGGTAGCAGCGCGAGGCTCCGCCCACCCGCCCGGATGTCACCATTTTCTTTTTTTAACCCTCTGCACATGCGCAAAGCCTTCTGCGCATGCGCAGAGGGTGAAAAAGCACATGCGACAGTGGCGCGCTTCCGAACCGGTAGGGAAGGTAACTAGATTTCACCGCTGCCCACCCCGATTCTTATGGTTTCTGTAGTAGAAGAGAAGATAGGGACATTTTATTCCCTGCCATTCTTCACTGCAAAACTGCAGCCTCTGGCAGCTGCCGTTAACTTAACAGTTGTGGGGGGTGGAGGACATAAGCGCATCTGTTGTGCTGTGGCTCAAGTTGTCTAACTCAGGGGTCTCCAACCTTGGCAACTTTAAGACTTGTGGACTTCAACTCCCAGAGTTCCTCAGCTAGCAAAGCTGGCTGAGGAATTCTGGGAGTTGAAGTCCACAAGTTTTAAAGTTGCCAAGGTTGGAGACCCCTGAACTGACTGAACTTCAGGAAAGTTTCTCTTACAGAGCTTTGAGCAAGTCCTTCTATGTCACTGCAGAACTTAAATCTATTGCAGAAAAATCTGGGACGTGACATAAGCCAGTATTTCTCAACCTCAATGCCTTTAAGATGGGTGAACGCCGACTCCCAAAATTCCCCAGCCAGCAAGATGCAGAACCCATGCTTGGCTGGGGAATTCTGGGAGTTGGAGTCTACCCATCTAAGGCACTGAGATTGAGAAATGCTCATATAAGCTATAACCATGGCGTTCACACGTTGTTAATTTAATTTATAACCTAGATTAAAAAATAAACCATTGATGCAATATAAGTTAAGTCTTTTGCAGAGAACCTTGAAACCTGGCATAAGCCAATGTTTCGCAACCACAGCATCTTTTTAAGATGGAAGGACTCCAATTCCCAGTTAGAAAGACATACCACCTATGCCGTCTGGGGAATTTTGAGAGTCAGAGTCCACCTATCTTAAAGGTGCTGGGGTTGAGAAACAACGAGCTAAGCTATAACCACGGCATTTACAAGTTGTTTATTTAATTTACAATCGAGACCAAAATAAAACACAGGTGCAGTATAAAATAATAAAAAGAAATGAATGGAGGGTTCAAAGTTGGCGGTAGCTCTTAAAAACTTTCCAGGGTCAACATGAATGACTCAGCCTGATAAGCTTCAGCGTGTTTCAAATTTAATATTTCATGCTGGACTGTAGCTGAGTGGAACCTTGAATAGAAAAGGAGATTTGGACATTAGTCAAGTTCTTTGGCCAAGGACTATCCGAACATCCCCAACGAATATCAAATCGTTCCAGAAAAGACTCAACCAGAGGTTCCAATTTGGAAGCGATTCAGAAGCGATTCAAAAATATGTCTCTGTAGCATCTCTTTGAAAGAACTCTTTATCTATATAACCACCACTTTTATCTGCTGGTTAACAGGCGCTGTAAAATCCAAGCAATGAGGTGATCCCTCCCTGGTTCCCATGTTTGCATTATCCGGTTTTTCACCAAAGACATTGAGACACAACGTGATAATTGACTGCAGATGGGAGTCATTCCGGCACCTCCTTCCATTGGGGAGGGAGGGAGGGAATGAGGAAATCGCCCCCAGATAAAGAAATAGCTGGATTACTTTTTCTTCCTTTCTTTTTTTTTTTTTAAAGTTGATTAAAAGCGGTGGGCAGGTTCCACTGAAGGTCACTTCATCAGGATCAAAGGAAGCTTTTAATTGTCGAGTGAATATATTTCTCACGACATCGTTAATAGTTTTCTCACAGCAGACCGATTGGAAATTACCCCGCTAAAGAATTCATCGCTAGGGCTCCACTCCATCCCCTCCCAATTCTGTCTCTGTCTAGCTTGTTCTAATTTGTTGTTTTAACCTTCTGTCCTTGAGCGAAAGCCATGCAGCAACCTTTGTTAGCAGAAGACTAACAGAAGTTACATTCTGTATGGCAACTGTATTGCCACAGGGTTTATTTTTTTTCACCACTGGTGTCTGCTGAGGTAGGGCATCTGTCCTGCAATGGGAAATAGCAATGAACATAGCATAGAGATTACCTAATTATATTGCCGAAACTGGATGATTGGTGTCTTAGCCCATGTTCATTTAACTAAACCTCTGTTTTTCCTGCTATAGTCATAACACAAGAGAGCTTCCGGTGAGTTGTAACCTTGACTTTGGGATTGAATCGAATTGACAGCCCTTATTTAGCTTACAGAATGCAGAATAACTGAGCTGGGAGGCACCTTGGAGGTCATCTAGTCCAACCCCCTGCTCGAGCAGGAGAGCCTATATCAGTGATGGCGAACCTATGGCACGCGTGCCACAAGTGGCACACGGAGCCATATCTGAGGGCACATGAGGCGTTGCCCTATGTCAGCTTTAGCGCACATGCACGTGCTGGCCAGCTGATTTTCAGCCTTCTTTTCGGCCATTTTCGCTCTCCCCAGGCGAAAAACAGCCCAACGGGCCAACTGGAAGTTTGGAAACAAACCCGTCCCCAGGGTTCAGGAGAGTACGCATATGCGGGAGGGGAGGGCATTGCATTATGGGTGTGGGCACGCGTGTGCACCCTTTTTTTTTTTTTTTATTCAAAAAGTTTTATTAGTACAGACTTACATAAGTAATAGCAAAATATTAAATATAAAGTACAAACATTTTTGTTTTTTTCTCCCCCCCCCCCGAACCCACCCCCTTCCCTCCCCACCTCCCCCCCGGACTTCCCAGAGATAATACAGGGCATAATAATAAATTTAAATTGTTAATAAAAAGAGAAAAAAAAAGAGGAAAAAAAAGAACACTGTTTTTTAAAAAAAACTTCAACTCCAGATTATACACTACTAATATATCGCATTTATATACAATAGTAAAGATACAAAAAAGAAAAAAAAAGAAAGAAAGAAAGAGAAAACTCTTTAACAATACAAACAAACAAACCTCCTACCTCCTCCCTTCAGTCCTCTATCTTATACAAGGTAAATGTTACAAAAGTAATAACTAAATATAAAATACACAAATCTTAAACTGATATTATTGACATTAAAAATAACCTCTAAGATAAAACTTAACTAAATGTTACATAAGTGATCATCAAATATTAAATTTCGTCATGATATTAATAAGATAATATTATTCTAAATTAACTTACTAACTTCAATAAACAAAAAAAGAAAATAAAAGAAGAATAAACAAATCTTCAACAAACTATATATATCTAATATTATTAACATTAAAAATAACCTCAAAATTATATAAAACTTAACTAAATATTGCATAAGTAATCATTAGATAGGGAAAAGATAAAATACAATCATATTAGTCTCTATCCGTCCAATATATTTCAACATCACATCGTTTTGTATCTTGATAGTTCATCTTTTAATAGTTCACTAAATTCGAATTTGTCGAGTCGTCTCCCGTCTGATCCCAAACCTCCATCTCCTTTTCCCCAGCTATCTGGTTCAGGCACTCCTTTTGGATTTTTGAATCTATTTCCTTTTGATCCATCAAAGGTGGCTTCCCCTCCTCCTCCTCTTTTATTTTCATACATCCTTCCTCTGGAATCTTGGATATATCAGCCTTTAGAACATTGACATAAAATTCAGTAGCTTTTTTTATCGTGTTGAGCCGGTATCTTTTTCCAGAAAATTTCACTGCTACTCCAACTGGCGCTTCCCATTTATATTGTAAATTTAATCTCTTAAATTCATCAATCAAAAAAGTATAGCTTTTTCTGGCTTTAAGCATTTTAGAGGGGATTTCTTTCCAAATCTTTAGTTCCTGACCATTCACCATAAGATTATTGTTAAACGTTGCTTGTATAATTCTGTTCCGTAGAGCTCTTGTGGTAAAATATATGACAATGTCCCTTGGTAAATGCTTTTGTTTAGCGTACCACGAATTGATTCTGTAAATTTTGTCGATTTGTGTAGCCAATTCCACTTTAGAAATTCCAGACACCTGATCCAATATGTCAACCATCCTGCCTTTTAGATTTTCATATAATCCTTCTTTCAAACCTCTAATCCTTATAGCAACTTCCATGGATCTGAACTGAGTCATTAAGACCTCTTTTTCAAAATTTGCAATATCATTTTGGATTTTATCTATGTAATTCACCGAAGTTGCCAAAGCTTGTTTATTTGTTTCAATACGTTCTGCCAAAACTTCAATATTTGTTGCTAAGCCTTTGCAAACCTCTAACACATCAAATCTGAGTTGTTGATTCATATTCTTCAAAGCAGCCTGCATTTTTTTGTCTATCTCACATATTTTCTGATGAAATTCCAAAGTAAGTTCATGTTTCATAATCTTTAAATTATTTAATAAATTTTCAGGTGTCAAAAGCTGTGGAGGTGTTAGCTCAGTGTTAAGTTGCATTTTAGAAATATATCCAGATGAATAGTCATTTCTTTTAGTCAAAACAATCTTTCCAGACTTTGAAGCCATTGGTGTTTCAAAAGAGTACAAAAAAGAGAGAAAGCCAGATGCCTGATTAAAGTTCTTTCCAGTTTAAAAATCAGATAGTCTTTTATTATTGGAAATATTTCTATTATAACTTTAATCCAGAGTTAGGAGACAGAGAGAGAAAAAACCATTTTTCCAAGTTAAAAGTTTCCATAAGAGAGAGAGAGGGAAAAAAAAAAGCCTCTGGGAAAACGAAAGTCACTTTCACTTCTCAATCGCCATATTGTTACTCTGTTTCCCTTGTTCCCTTGCCGAAGTGAAAGCTTCCCCAGGAGTTGAAAAAAAAAGGAAAAAAGAGGTTTCAGTACTTGCCCATCTCACGCCTGTTTCTCTCTGTCTGCTTCTGTAGTTTAAATATAATTATAAATCCCATTCTTGAAGCAGCGGCTGGTCACGACATCTAGCTCTGCAAAGGCAGAGGTTTCCTGATCTTCGGAGCTGGAGACAGGCTGCATGGGGAGCTCTCCCTTTGCGCCCTACCAGATGGCTCCTAGGGCGCTGGGGGGGCTCTACCCCTCCTGTCAAGCTCTCATCTCTCCCCTTTGCCCGGGGAAGAGATTTCAAAGCCGCCAGACAGCTGTTCTGGCGGCTTTTAACAAAGATCGGAAAGGCGTCCGACGAAGGGACGTCCGCGATGAAGCGCTCCAAACCGGAAGTCCCGCATGTGCACCCTTTTGGCACCCGAGCCAAAAAAGATTCGCCATCACTGGCCTATATCATTCCAGACAAATGGTTGTCCAATCTCTTCTTGAAAAACTCCAGAGATGGAGCACCCATAACTTCTGGAGGCAAGCTGTTCCACTGATTCATTGTTCTCACTGTCAGGAAATTTATCCTTATTTCTAGGTTGGATCTTTTGAATGATCTTCCACCTCTTACTTCTTGTCCCACCCTCAGTTAAGTTATTTTTTTTGTTTTGTTTTTGCACTTACTGCGGGGAATTAATTAAAGATAGATTTACAGTCATTAAAAGGAAAGTTGTCAGCTTCCCAACTTATTTTATGCAAAGATGCCTCCATATATAATGGCTTTAGGGAGAAGTTGGAATCAATAATAAGGGTAAATAGCAATAGCAATAGCACTTAGACTTATATACCGCTTCACAGTGCTTGACAGCCCTCTCTAAGCGGTTTACAGAGTTCAGCATATTGCCCCCAACAATCTGGGTCCTCATTTTACCCACCTCAGAAGGATGGAAGGCTGAGTCAACCTTGAGCCGCTGAGATTTGAACCGCCGAACTGCAGCTAGCATTCAGCTGAAGTAGCTTGCAGTGCTGCACTCTAACCACTGCGCCACCTCATACCATCAATATAGAGTAGGTGTTTCAAACTCAAGGCCCAGGGGCCGGATCCGGCCCGCGGGGTGTTTAGATCTGGCCTGTGAGGCCGCCCTGGAAGCAGCAAAGGATCGACCCGCGGTGCCTCTGCCAGCGAAAATGGATCTCGGGATCCCGTTTTAGCTGGCAGAGTGCTTGGGCCGCCACAGGCGCCCCTGGCATGAGTGAAATCGAGCTGGTCATGCCCCCTTGGCCATGCCCCCCCTTGAGGTCAAATACAACCCTGATGCGGCCCTGAACGGAATCGAGTTTGACATGCCTGACATAGAGGATTGATAAAGGTTCTGGCTTTCTCGTTCAAACTTCATTTTTCAATTGTCACAGGACAACTAGAACAAGGAAAAGCTGTCATTCTTCTGGATACCCCTTAACTTCACGATGGTGTCTACCACTGAGAAAATTACGTAAAATTAACAGTTATTTCTTCAGGATGCCGTTTGTCTTTCCTACTTGAGAATGACTAACCGCGTATCCAGGCTTTGCTTCAAAACAGGCTTCCATAACATCTTAAGATGCCTCCTCTCCATTTTTATTTCTCTTGTTCTGCCTACTGCTCCCAAGTCAAGACCCCAGTGATTGGGACAATCGATTCTTTGGGTACTGAAAGTCATCCCCACCTCTTCAGCGATCCCTCTTCCCTTGACACTGGAAACTGTTGAGCATTCTCCACAGCGGTGAAATCTACTTAACTTCCCTACTGGTTCGGTAGCGCGCAATTTGCCAATCCATGCGTGCTTTTTCACTCTCTGCGCATGCGCAGAAGGTTTTGCACATGCGCAGAGGGTTAAAAAAAGAAAATGGCGGCATCCAGGCAGGTGGGCGGAGCCTCATGCTGCCACCGCTACCAGTCCTCCGAACCACCAGCGGTCGCCGCTACCTGTATGCCCGAACCGGGCCGAACCAGTAGCATTTCACCCCTGATTCTCCATCAAAGAAGTGTATACGGGGTGTGTTTCAGAAATAGGGAAGGGGAAGTAAAACTGAGGATTTGGAGCTTATTGTTGACCTGCTCTCCACTGGCCATTCCCTAGCACCCACCAGACTCCTTTTGACTCATTTAAATTCGTTTTTGCTTTAATAAAAATTGAATGGAAACCACCATAGAGGCTGCATCATTAACAGTGATTCCCAACAACCCTTCTGTGCTCCATATATACAGAACTACAGAATAACAGAAGTTAGAAAGGACCTTGGAGATCTTCTAGTCCAACCCACTGCTCAAGCAGAAGACCCTATACCAGTGATGGCGAACCTTTTTTTCCTCGGGTGCCGAAATAGTGTGCACGTGCACTACTGCATGCGCATGCGTGCCCACACCCATAATTCAAAGCCCCCCACTTGCCCCACCCCCCTGCGCATGCGTGCGTGACCCCCTTACTCCCCCGTTTCCCGACTTCCAGTGGGCCCGGTAGGCCTGTTTTTTGCCCTCCCCAGGCTCCAGAGGCTTTCTTGGAGCTTGAGGAGGGTGAAAATGCTCCCCACCACCACCCTGGAGGCCCTCAGGAGGCCAAAATTGCCTTCCCAGAGCCTCCACACCAGCCTAAAATCAGCTGGCGGGCACACACATGTGCACTGGAGCTGAGCTAGGGCAATGGCTTGTGTGCCGGCAGATATGGCTCCGCGTGCCACCTGTGGCACCCATGCCATAGGTTCGCCATCACTGCCCTATACCATTATCAGACAAGTGGCTATCCAATCTCTTCTTTAAAAAACCCTCCAGTGATGGAGCACACACAACTTCTGAAGGCAAGCTGTTCCGCCGGTTAATTGTCCTCACTGTCAGGAAGTTTCTCCTTAGTTCCAGGTTGCTTTCCTCCTTGATTAGATTCCATCCTTTGTTTCTTGTCTTGAATTCTGGTGCTTTGTAAAATAGGCTGACTCCCTCTTCTTTGTGGCGGCCCCTGAGATATTGAAACACTGCTTTCACGTCGCCCCATACCCAGTTCCTGCAACCATTCTTCATATGTTTTAACCCCCAGCCTACTAATCATCTTTATTGCTTGTTTCTGCCCTCTTTCCAAAGTCTCAGCATCTTTTTCTATAATATGGTGACCAAAATTGGATACAGTATTCTAAGTGGTGGTTTTACTAAGGCTTTATAAAGCGGTACTAATACTTCATGTGATCTTGATTCTATCCCTTTCTTACTGCATTATGTTACTAAATCCCTCTGTTAATACCTTGGAGGTCTTCTTAGGTGATAAAAATAATAGGGTGAATCAGGTTACTGCTTTGCTAAATGGAATGGAATGGAATGGAATGGAATGGAATGGAATGGAATAGAATAGAATAGAATAGAATAGAATAGAATAGAATAGAATAGAATAGAATAATATTGGAATAGAATAGAATAGAATAGAATAGAATAGAATAGAATAGAATAGAATAGAATAGAATAGAATAGAATAGAATAGAATAATATTGGAATAGAATAATATTGGAATAGAATAGAATAGAATAGAATAGAATAGAATAGAATAGAATAGAATAGAATAGAATAATATTGGAATAGAATAGAATAGAATAGAATAGAATAGAATAGAATAGAATAGAATAGAATAGAATAGAATAATATTGGAATAGAATAGAATAGAATAGAATAGAATAGAATAGAATAGAATAGAATAGAATAGAATAGAATAGAATAGAATAATATTGGAATAGAATAGAATAGAATAGAATAGCATAGAATAGCATAGCATAGCATAGAATAGAATAGAATAGAATAGAATAGAATAGAATAGAATAGAATAGAATAGAATAGAATAGAATAGAATAATATTGGAATAGAATAGAATAGAATAGAATAGAATAGAATAGAATAGAATAGAATAGAATAGAATAGAATAGAATAATATTGGAATAGAATAGAATGGAATAGAATAGAATATAATATAATAGAATAGAATAGAATAGAATAGAATAGAATAGAATAATATTGGAATAGAATGGAATGGAATGGAATAGAATAGAATAGAATAGAATAGAATAGAATAGAATAGAATAGAATAGAATAGAATAGAATAGAATAGAATAATATTGGAATGGAATGGAATGGAATGGAATGGAATAGAATGGAATAGAATAGAATAGAATTCTTTATTGGCCAAGTGTGATTGGACACACAAGGGATTTGTCTTTAATGCATAAGATTTCAGTGTACATAAAAGATATAAGTGATAAATCATGATCATAAAGATGCCCACCCAAGCCAGAAATACAGGAAAAAAGAAGCGAAGTTGCTAAAGCATCCCAAGAAGATACAAGGGATGAAAAACAATAACTTCATCAGTTTAACTTGGTGTACATGAGTATTTTCTGATTGGCCACCCCCATTGTGGCTGCTCTTTTATGCTCTTCCCGGTGGCTTAAAATTCCAGATATGCCCATCAAGCAAAAACCCTGAGCTAGCAGGATATAACTTAGCATTATTATAACAGCACAAACGCTTTGAAACTGCATGCTTGTTCTAGGCAGATGTTGTGTCTTGTGTGTGTGTGTGTTTAATTCAAAAAGCCTGGGTAGGATCCCAGAATAGGTTTGCTGCCTTGGGTAGTTCTAACTACAGAGAAATCTTGGCACCAGGATAGCAATTTTTGATATCAAAATAAGAGCTCAATGATAGCGGAACAAAAGCATCCACAGGCAGAACCAGTAAAATCACCATCTTGATTTTATTTTATTTTTTTGACAACACTCTGTAGTATAAAACCAATGATCCAGAAGTTCCCATTTCTTGGATGTATGTATGTTCAAATATTATCTAGGCAGGGGTCTCCAACCTTGGGAACTTTAAGACTTGTGGACTTCAACTCCCAGAATTCCTCAGCCAGCAAAGCTGGCTGAGGAACTCTGGGAGTTGAAGTCCACAAGTCTTAAAGTTCCCAAGGTTGGAGATCCCTGATTTAGTGGGTTGTCTGTCAGGGATACTTTAATCTGGATTAAGGGGATGAGATCTATAGCCTTAGGGTCCCTCTTCCTACTTAAGGGTTATATAAATGGAGAGATGGAGGAAAAACTACACTACCCCCGTTTCTTTTGTAAGGAAATAGTATCTTGTTTTTAACAATGATTGAAACAATCCCGGTGTGCAAAAGATCATTCAAGTTTCACATTTACAGTAAGACACAGATGAAAACATCGGTGGTTAGAAATGATTGCCAGACCACTGAAAACAGTTCATGATTCTAAGTCAGAGGTATCAAACTCAAGGCCCGGGGCCTGGTTCCAGTCCGTGGGGTGCTTAGATCTGGCCTGCGGGACCACCCTGGAAACAATGAAGGACCGGCCCGCAGGGCCTCTGCCAGGGAAAACGGAGCTTCAGAGGGCTGCATGCAGGCCTCCCAAGTTCCGTTTTCACTGGCAGGGTTGTAGGAGGCTGTCAGAGCTCAGGAGCCCGTTTTCAGCAGACCACTCGGGCCTTTACAGGCGCCCCCGACACAAGTGACGTCAGACTGGCCACTCCCACCCCAGCCACGCCTTAATTGCATCATCCCACAATTTCCAGTTCCACGTGAACTTGGACCTTGGAGTCCTAGTGGATGATCACTTAAACATGAGTCAGCAGTATACAGCAGCAGCCAAAAAAGCTAATACAATTCTTGGTTGTATAAACAGAGGCATAGCAATAGCAATAGCACTTTACTTATATACCGCTTCATAGTGCTTTACAGCCCTCTCTAAGCGGTTTACAGAATTCAGCATATTGCCCCCAACAATCTGGGTCCTCATTTTACTGACCACAGAAGGATGGAAGGCTGAGTCAACCTTGAGCCTAGTGAGATTTGAACAGCTGAACTGCTGAACTAGCAGTCAGCCTGCAGTCGCAGCATTTAACCACTGCACCACTTCAGCTCTTCTGCTGAATCATCTGCTGAAGCATAGAATCAAAATCACGTGAAATATTAGTATCACTTTATAAAGCCTTAGTAAGACCACACCTGGAATTACGACGTCCAGTTTTGGTCACCACATTACAAAAAAGATGTTGAGACTTGGGGAAAAGTGCAAAGAAGAGCAACTAAGATGATTAGAGGCCTGGAGACTAAAACATATGAAGAACGGTTGCAGGATTTGGGGTAGGCTAGTCTAGAGAAAAGAAGGACTAGAGGTGACGTGATAACAATATTCCAGTATTTGAGGGGCTGCCAGAAAGAGGAGGGGATCAACTTATTTTCCAAAACACCAGAAGGCAGGACAAGAAACAATGGATGGAAACCGATCAAGGAGAGAACCAACCTGGAATTGAGGAGAAACTTCCTAACAGTGAGGACAATTAACCAGTGGAATGGCTTGCCTTCAGAAGTTGTGGGTGCGTCATCACTGGAGGTTTTTAGAATAAAATAGAATAGAATTCTTTATTGGCCAAGTGTGATTGGACCCACAAGGAATTTGTCTTTGGTGCATATGCTCTCAGTGTACATAAAAGAAAAGATACATTTGTCAAGAATCATGAGGTACAACACTTAATGATTGTCATAGGGTACAAATAAGCAATCAGGAAACAATCCATATTAATATAAATCATAAGGATACAAGCAACAAGTTACAGTCATACAGTCATAAGTGGGAGGAGATGGGTGATTGGAACGATGAGAAGACTAATAGTAATAGTAATGCAGCCTTTGTGAATAGTTTGATAGTGGTGAGGGAATTATTTGTTTAGCAGAGTGATGGCGTTCGGGGAAAAACTGTTCTTGTGTCTGGTTGTTCTGGTGTGCAATGCTCTATAGCCTCGTTTTGAGGGTAGGAGTTGAAACAATTTATGTCCAGGATGTGAGGGGTCAGTAAATATTTTTTGACTCGTGCATTATACAGGACCTCAATGGAAGGCAGGTTGGCAGTAATTGTTTTTTTCTGCAGTTCTGATTATCCTCTGAAGTCTGTGTCTCTCTTGTTAGGTTGTCTTGTTTTAAGAACCTGTTTGAAATGGTATAGGATCTCCTGCTTCAGCAGGGGGCTGGACTAGAAGACCTCCAAGGTCCCTTCCAGCTCTGTTCTGATTCTGATGCTGAAAGTTATAAATTCTGTTGTGATAAAGGAAGAATCCATCCAATGTAACTCAATTATTAGAGTATCAGATTTAATTCTGTGCCCAAAGATCAGGCGAGCAAATTCTTCTGTAAGGATCATGGAACAGATCAGGAAGACTGCCTGAGAAATTACTAACACTGTATGAGCAGAAAGTCAACAATATTTGCAAGACATTAATCTGACTGAACAGTCAATTACACGTCTCTGCTATTTGTTTAAACACTTCACATCTACAAGAATAACTCTCCGAGGATGATAGTAACTTCATCAAAGATACTCTGTTTTAAGTCTTTCTTCCACTTTTTAGGGAAATCACAATATTGATTCGTGGGGTTGGTTAACAGTTATTTAGTTTGTGATTTCACACCGTTAGTGTAGCCTTTTTTTTTCCTTTGCAGAGTTCAGACTTTCCCATGGGAATGTTACATCAGCTCTTTCGGAGTGTTATGTGTTTATCCTGGGTGGGAGAAATATTGCAAAACACTGACTTGAGAAATATGTGGAATACGATTATAGATGTTGTTTGTCAAATAATAATGATCATTATTCAAGCAAAAATTGGTTCCACGTTATATGACACATTACACAGCAAGGCAAATTCAGAACATTTGGAAAATGGTGTTTAGGAAAAGAGTTTAGGAAAACAATAGATGAAATTGCTGTAAAAGATACCAGCAATAACTTTGAAGGTTTGACGTTCACAGCACAAATATTTAGGTAGTAGTGAGCAGTTGAAGAAATACAATAAATAAAAAAATAAAAAACTAACCATGATTTTTTTGAAATAAAAGTTTTTACTTATGTTTTAATACTCTTTGATCTTCTACTTTGCTTTTTGCATCTTTATGCCTTCAGAAGTTGTGGGCGCTCCATCACTGGAGGCTTTTAAGAAGACACTGGACAGCTACTTGTCTGGAATGGTATAGGATCGATCTCCTGCTTGAGCAGGGGGTTGGACTAGAAGACCTCCAAGGTCCCTTTCAACTCTGTTATTCTGGTACTTTCTGGTACTAAATAAAGTGTCAAGGCTTGTGCAATTGAAAATAAAAAACAAAAACAAAAGAAATCACCCATTTTTGTATCAGTTGATAGCTTTCTCCATTATGAAACAGACTACAGTCTGTCTTGGATCAGTGGGTGTAAGAAAGGGCGAATACAAAAATAACAATAGTTTATAAAGTGTGGAATCATGAAATAAGTCATAGAATATAGAATGGAATGGAATAGAATAGAATATAGAATGGAATGGAATGGAATGGAATGGAATATAGAATGGAATGGAATGGAATGGAATGGAATGGAATGGAATAGAATAGAATATAGAATGGAATGGAATGGAATGGAATAGAATATAGAATGGAATGGAATAGAATATAGAATGGAATGGAATGGAATGGAATGGAATGGAATGGAATGGAATGGAATATAGAATGGAATGGAATGGAATGGAATGGAATGGAATGGAATGGAATGGAATGGAATAGAATATAGAATGGAATGGAATGGAATGGAATAGAATAGAGAATAGAATAGAATAGAATAGAATAGAATAGAATAGAATAGAATAGAATAGAATAGAATAGAATAGAATAGAATAGAATAGAATATAGAATGGAATGGAATGGAATGGAATGGAATGGAATGGAATAGAATAGAATAGAATAGAATAGAATAGAATAGAATAGAATAGAATAGAATAGAATAGAATAGAATAGAATAGAATAGAATTCTTTATTGGCCAAGTGTGATTGGACACACAAGGAATTTGTCTTGGTGCATATGCTCTCAGTGTACATAAAAGACAAGATACATTCATCAAGACTCATAAGGTACAACACTTAATGATTGTCATATAGGGTACAAATAAGCAATCAAATTATACTGGGAAACTATCAATATAAATCGTAAGGATACAAGCAACAAAGTTACAGTCATGCAGTCATAAGTGGGAGGAACAATATGCAACAATATCTAGCAACATGCAACAATACGTAGCAGATTTTTAGTTTATAATATTTTATATCTCGTATTATTTAGGAAAAAATTCCTCAGAAAAAAAATATTCGTTTTCTGCAATAATTTCAACTGAGATGTTTTATGCTCGGTGGCAGAAAATATAATTTTAATGATGAAAAGATCATTGTTTTAAGAATTCTGCTATTGCTGTATATACTTTAATTTTAACTTTGGTTTCTTGTTTTATTTTTATTTCATATGTTTACCATCATACACCAACAAAGAGTGGAATTTATGCAAACTGCTGAAGCGAACTGAAGTAATTTAAAAAAATGTAGGCAAGACAGAGGCAAGGAGAAAAAAGAGGTTGGGTGAGAAGGAAGAAGTGATAAGAGGTTCATAATAGGAGGAGGAGAACTGTATTGATCTATGGGAGCAGAAACTCAGAAGGAGCACTGTTTCTGATATTCGTATTGCCATAACAGTTACCGTATTTTTCGGAGTATTAGACGCACCGGAGTATAAGACACACCTTAGTTTTGGGGGAGGAAAATAGGGGGAAAAAATCTGCCTACCAGGTATTCATCTGGCTAGCATCCTTAGTCTGGTCAGCTTCAGCACATTATTTTATCCCCTGGTTAGGACTTAAAAAAAACCTTCTTCTGAGAGAGTAACAATGAAAGAGCCTGCAAGCCAGTAAGAGCTGGGAAGATCGTTAGCACCTAGTTAGGGCTAGAAAAAAACTTATTCGGAGCAGCTTCAGCACATTATTTTATCTCCTGGTTAGGACTTAAAAAAACCTTCTTCAGAGAGAATAACAATGAAAGAGCAAGCAAGCCAGTAAGAGCTGGGAAGATCGTTAGCACCTGGTTAGGGCTAGAAAAAAACTTATTCGGAGCAAGTAGAACAATGAAAAAAAATTCTGCAAAGACTTAGGGCTGGAAAAACATTCTTTGGAGAGAGTAACAATGAAAAAGCCTGCAAGGTAAGAGCTGGGAAGATCTGTCAGCACCTAGTTAGGGCTGGAAAAAAAAAAGCTACATTCGAAGTATAAGACGCACCCAAATTTTCAGCCACTTTTAGGGAGGAAAAGGGTGCGTCTTATACTCCAAAAAATACGGTAATAACAACTATGGTAACTTTATTAAAAAGCTCATGAAAGCTTATGCGTTTTTAAAATTGTTAGTCAGCCAGATGCTACTATAGTCGTCCTGATCTTTTTTTGCACAAAATTTCTCCTCTTTTTCCTAGAGGAAAACCTAACTGGGACTAGCCATGAGCATGGCTGAGAGAGTACAAGAATGTCCTAACAAGGTGAAACGATGTTTTAGTTCCATCATTTTGTAAAACTGTCTGAAGACCACCTGCTAAATCTCAGCAGTGGGTTTTTCAAAACTTGGTGTGCGATTAAGAATCCTGTGGGTTGAAAATTTTGCTGTGAAGCAAATCAGTAGTTAGTTATTTCTTCGCAAATAGGATAATTTATCAGTTAGGGTGAGCCCAACACTTATTTCTTCAGTATTTCGACCAATAAAGCCATTTTCCTTTTTTTAACCCTCTGCACATGCGCAAAGCCTTTTGAGCATGCGCAGAGGGTGAAAAAGCACGTGCGACAGTGGCGCGCTTCCGAACCGGTAGGGAAGGTAAGTAGATTTCACCGCTGCCCACCCCAATTCTTATGGTTTCTGTAGTAGAAGAGAAGATAGGGACATTTTATTCCCTGCCATTCTTCCTTGCAAAACTGCAGCCTCTGGCAGCTGCCGTTAACTTAACAGTTGTGGGGGGTGGAGGACATAAGCACATCTGTCGTGCTGTGGCTCAAGTTGTCTAACTCAGGGGTCTCCAACCTTGGCAACTTTAAGACTCGTGGACTTCAACTCCCAGAGTTCCTCAGCTAGTAAAGCTGGCTGAGGAATTCTGGGAGTTGAAGTCCACAAGTTTTAAAGTTGCCAAGGTTGGAGACCCCTGAACTGACTGAACTTCAGGAAAGTTTCTCTTACAGAGCTTTGAGCAAGTCCTTCTATGTCACTGCAGAACTTAAATCTATTGCAGAAAAATCTGGGACGTGACATAAGCCAGTATTTCTCAGCCTCAATGCCTTTAAGATGGGTGAACGCCGACTCCCAAAATTCCCCAGCCAGCAAGATGCAGAACCCATGCTTGGCTGGGGAATTCTGGGAGTTGGAGTCTACCCGTCTAAGGCACTGAGATTGAGAAATGCTCATATAAGCCATAACCATGGCATTCACACGTTGTTAATTTAATTTATAACCTAGATAAAAAATAAACCATTGATGCAATATAAGTTAAGTCTTTTGCAGAGAACCTTGAAACCTGGCATAAGCCAATGTTTCTCAACCACAGCATCTTTTATGATGGAAGGACTCCAACTCCCAGTCAGAAAGACATACCACCTATGCCGTCTGGGGAATTTTGAGAGTCAGAGTTGGCGCAGCGGTTAGAGGCAGGTACTGCAGGCCACTTTAGCTGACACTGATCTGCAGGTCAGCGGTTCAGATCTCACCGGCTCAAGGTTGACTCAGCCTTCCATCCTTCCGAGGTAGGTAAAATGAGGACCCAGATTGTTGGGGGCAATGTAAATATATACATTACTTAATGGTGTAAACCACTTAGAGAGTGCTTGCACTGTGAGGCGGTATATAAATCTCACAAAATAATAATAATAATAATAATAATCTTAAAGATGCTGGGGTTGAGAAACAACGACGTAAGCTATAACCATGGTATTTAACTAACACTGTGTGAGCAGAAAGTCAACAATATTTGCAAGACATTAATCTGACTGAACAGTCAATTACACGTCTCTGCTATTTGTTTAAACATTTCACATCTACAAGAATAACTCTCCGAGGATGATAGTAACTTCATCAAAGATACTCTGTTTTAAGTCTTTCTTCCACTTTTTAGGGAAATCACAATATTGATGTGTGGGGTTGGTTAACAGTTATTTAGTTTGTGATTTCACACCGTTAGTGTAGCCTTTTTTTTTCCTTTGCAGAGTTCAGACTTTTCCATGGGAATGTTACATCAGCTCTTTCGGAGTGTTATGTGTTTATCCTGGGTGGGTAATCAGTAGTTAGTTATTTCTTCGCAAATGGGATAATTTATCAGTCAGGGTGAGCCCAACACTTATTTCTTCAGTATTTCGACCAATAGAGTCTCGTTTGATCCTCACGGATCTCAAAAATTTAAACTGAATTAATTCTAATGCGGATGTTGCCTTATAGTAGTGTTTCTCAGCCTGGGTAGCTCTAAGATGGGCGGACTTAACTCTCAGAATTGTGGAAGTTGAAATCTACCCATCTTAAAGTAGCCGAGGTTGAGAAACCTTTGGCCTTACTGTCAAATTTTATGAGTTCTGCTCATATTGAGAGCTAACTATGATTTAGAACTGAAGAAAAAACAATTACTGCCAACCTGCCTTCCATTGAGGACCTGTATACTGCATGAGTCAAAAAGAGGGCTGTGAATATATTTACTGAATATATTTACTGACCTCTCACATCCTGGACAAAAATTGTTTCAACTCCTACCCTCAAAACGACGTTATAGAGCACTGCACACCAAGACAACTAGACACAAGAATAGTTTTTTCCCAAACACCATCACTCTGCTAATCAAATAATTCCTTCACCACTGTCAAACTATTCACAAAGGCTGCATTACTATTACTATTAGTCTTCTCATCGGTCCTATCACCCATCTCCTCCCACTTATGACTGTATGACTGTAACTTGTTGCTTGTATCCTTACGATTTAATATGGTTTGTTTCCTGATTGCTTATTTGTACCCTATGACAATCATTATGTGTTGTACTTCATGATTCTTGACAAATGTATCTTTTCTTTTATGTACACTGAGAGCATATGCACCAAAGACAAATTCCTTGTGTGTCCAATCACACTTGGCCAATAAAGAATTCTATTCTATTCTATTCTATTCTATTCTATTCTATTCTATTCTATTCTATTCTATTCTATTCTATTAATTGCAACTTTTAAAAATTCTATTATTCTTTTTAAGTTTAACTATTTTATTTTTTTGAAAACATGCTCCAGGGCTAACCTCAAGATTGACCTAAAGACTAATCTCTTCAGCCCTTCAGTCTTTGCCTGTTCAGATTTTTAACCGACATATGCTTTATTTAATGATGTTTTATTTCAGTCTTAACCTGTTGGCAGCAGCTGCCTTTTGATCTGCTTGTATAGTTTTGCAAAAATTTACTGCTTATCCAGTAAAGAATACAGTTATTCCCCTGTGCTGCTCTTTCAGTCACACACAAAAACAAATAAATATCCTTTAAAAATCCCATGGAATAAGCCAAGACCATACATTCCAAAAGTTGTGGATAATTACTTCTTACTAAGAGCTTATTCAGTGTTAAACCCAATTAAGTCTTAGCTAAAAAATAATATTATAGATGTCTAAAAAGTTAACCATTGGAGCCAAATACATAACAATTTTCCGCATCAGTTTTACAGATTGATCACTTATTGATAGCAAGCAGGTCAATGGATGTTATGATTGGACTGATACGGGTAGTCCTTGACTTACGACCACAACTGAGCCCAGAATTTATGTTGCTAAGTGAGACCTTTGTTAAGTGCATTTTGCCCCATTTTACATCTTTTCTGGCCACATTTATTAAGTGAACCACTGCCGTTGTTGAATTAGTAACATGGCTGTTAAGTGAATCTTAACTTTCCTTGTCAGGAGGTCGCAAAAGATGATCACATGACCCCAGGACACTGCAACCGTCATAAGTATGAACCAGTTGTCAAGCGTCCGAATTTAAATCGCATGACCATGGGGATGCTGCAACGGTAACAAGTGCCGTTGTAACTTTGAGCGGTCACTAAATGAACTGCTGTAAGTCGAGGATTACCTGTACTTCTTTGTGCCTATAGAAAAATAATTTTGGGGAGATCTGTTGACAAAAAAGTGTGCCAGAAAAGCAAAAAGCATTTCTTTTACTCTCTTAGATTGTAAATGCTATAAACAATTCAAGAAGAATTAACGGTCCACATATCCCAGCTTATTTCCCTCAGTATTACACAACGCGAGTTCACAACTATAATAAACTTCAACTAACTTACCTAGTGTGCAGTAGTCCTTGATTTACAACCATTCATTTAGTGACCGCTCAAAGTTACAAAGGCACTGAAAAAAGTGACTTACGACCGGTTTTCACACTTATGACTATTGTAGCATGGTCACGTGATCAAAATTCAGATGCTTGGCAACTGGTTGACATTTCTGATGGTTGCAATGTCCCGGGGTCATGTGATCACTTTTGTGACCTTCTGTCAAGCAAAGTCAATGGGGAAACCAGTTTCACTTAACAACCAGGTTACTAATTTAACAACCACAGTGGTTCGCTTAACAAATGTGGCAAAAAAAAATTGTGAAATGGAGCAAGACTCACTTAACAAACTTCTCACTTAGCAACATCAATTTTGGCCTCAGTTGCAGTCATAAGTTGAGGACTACCTGTATTTGTAGAGAAGAGAACAGAATAGCAGAGTTGGAAGGCACCTTGGAGGTCTTCTAGTCCAACCCCTGTTTAAACAGGAGACCCTATACCATTTCAGACAAATGACTGTCCAGTCTTTTCTTAAAACTCTCCAGGGATGGAGTAAACTACAACCTCTGAAGGCAAACTGTTCAATTGATTGATTGATTTGTCAGGAAATTTCTCCTTAGTTCTACGTTGGTTGTCTCCTTGGTTAGTTTCCATCCATTCTTTCTTGTCCTGCCTTTAGGTGCTTTGGAAAATAGGTTGACGCCCTCTTCTTTTAGTTAGCCCTTAAGATATACTATAATATAATAACAGAGTTGGATGGGACCTTGGAGGTCTTCTAGTCCAACCCCTGTTTAAACAGGAGACCCTATACCATTTCAGACAAATGACTGTCCAGTCTTTTCTTAAAACCCTCCAGGGATGGAGTAAACTACAACCTCTGAAGGCAAACTGTTCAATTGATTGATTGATTTGTCAGGAAATTTCTCCTTAGTTCTACGTTGGTTGTCTCCTTGGTTAGCTTCCATCCATTCTTTCTTGTCCTGCCTTTAGGTGCTTTGGAAAATAGGTTGACGCCCTCTTCTTTTAGTTAGCCCTTAAGATATACTATAATATAATAACAGAGTTGGATGGGACCTTGGAGGTCTTCTAGTCCAACCCCCTGCTTAGGCAGGAAACCCTACACCACTTCAGACAAATGGTTGCCCAGTCTGTTCTTGAAAACTTCCAGTGTTGGAGCATTCACAACTTCTGGAGGCAAGTTGTTCCACGGATTAATTGTTCTCACTGTCAGGAAATTTCTCCTTAGTTCTAGGTTGCTTCTCTCCTTGATTAGTTTCCACCCATTGCTTCTTGTCTTACCCTCAGGTGCTTTGGACAATAGCTTGACTCCCTCTTCTTTGTGGCAACCCCTGAGATATTGGAACACTGCTATCATGTCTCCCCTAGTCCTTCTTTTCATTAAACTAGACATAGCAATAGCAATAGCACTTAGACTTATATACCACTTCATAGTGCTTTACAGCTCTCTCTAAGCGGTTTACAGAGTTCAGCATATTGCCCCCAACAATCTGGTTCCTCATTTTACCCACCTCGGAAGGATGGAAGGCTGAGTCAACCTTGAGCCTGGTGAGATTTGAACAGCTGAACTGCTGAACTACCAATCAGCTGAAGGTCGCAATGCTGCTTTTAACCACTACGCTATCTCAGCTCCTGCAACAGTTCCTGCAACTGTTCTTCAAATGTTTTAGCCTCCAGTCCCCTAATCCTCTTTGTTGCTCTTCTCTGCACTCTTTCCAGAGTCTCCACATCTTTTTTACATCGTGGCGACCAAAACTGAATGCAGTATTCCGAGTGTGGCCTTACCAAGGCATTATAAAGTGGTTTTTAACACAGATATTGGAATACTGCTATCATATCACCCCTTGTTTTGGGTCTAACGGTTGCATTAGCTTCCTTCAGTTCCTCATTTCCATCTTGCTTGGAGGAGAATCCGAAGAGCCCTGGTGAGGATCATTTCTGCTGATTCCTCCTGCTACAAGAAAACCTGTTGACTTTCTGAACTCCTGACAGACAAGTCAGACTTTCACTCAGTGAGGACAGAGAATATGAATAACGAAGGAGGCCAATTCCATCCAGGACTAGATAAATCTAGGAATAGGGGTGACATGACAGCAGTCTTCCAATATCCGAGGGGCTGCCACAAAGAAGATGAGGGGGTTGAACGTATTCCACTGTTCTTTATTTATTTATTATTTATTTATTAGTGAGACTTATATACCACCTCATAGTGCAAGCACTCTCTAAGCGGTTTACACCAGTAAGCAATGTATATTTATATTGCCCCCAACAATCTGGGTCCTCATTTTACCTACCTCGGAAGGATGGAAGGCTGAGTCAACCCTGAGCCTGTGAGATTTGAACAGCTGAACTGTTGAACTAGCAGTCAGCTAAAGTAGCCTGCAGTACTGCACTCTAACCGCTGTGCCACCTCGGATTCCACTTCTTAGATTTTTTTTCTTCCTAGCTAAATGTCTATGGAGATTCTCTTCCTACCGCAGCATTTTCCTACAAGTGCAGGAGTTCTGCTTTTTTTGGATCCACCGGGTGTTGATCCATTTGGGCGTGACAGGAACTGACCAATCGGACTATCACCCAAGCTTGACATTTATTTATTTATTTATTTATTTTGTTATTCTTATATGCCGCCCAACTCCCGAAGGACTCAGGGCGGCGTACAACATAAGAGATACAAGAATGAACAAAATTTCAACAATTAAAAACGGTACAAAATTTAAAAAGGCAGTATAAAAGCAACAACAACATCCATCCATTCAACCACATACATACTTGGGGGGTAAGCTCAAATGGTTAAGCTGTCCCCCCCACCTGCAGGAAGAGCCATGTCTTAACGGCCTTTCGGAAGGCCAGCAGAGTGGGGATGGTTCGGGTCTCTGGGGGGAGTTGGTTCCAGAGCACGGGGCCAGCCACAGAGAAGGCCCTCCCCCTGGGGCCCGCCAGCCGGCATTGCTTGGCCGACGGGACCCGGAGGAGGCCTACTCTGTGGGCCCTAACCGGTCGGAGGGAAGTATGCGGCAGAATGCGGTCCCGGAGATATCCTGGTCCTAAGCCATGAAGGGCTTTAAAGATGGTGATCAACACCTTGAATTGGACCCGGAGACCGATGGGCAACCAATGCAGTTGGCGGAAAATCGGTGTCACGTGGGTGTACCTCGGCACACCCACCACAGCACGCGCAGCCGCATTTTGCACCAACTGAAGTCTCCGGATACTCTTCAAGGGTAGCCCCATGTAGAGCGCATTGCAGTAGTCCAAACGCGAGGTGACAAGGGCATGAGTGACCGTGAGTAAAGCCTCCTTCTCCAGATATGGCTGCAGCTGGTGCACCAGGCGAACCTGTGCAAAGGCCCCCCTAGCCACAGCAGAAAGGTGATGATCTAATTTTAGCTGTGGATCTAGGAGGACCCCCAAGTTGCGGACCTGGTCTGAGGGAGTCAGTTTCGCACCCTCGAAGACCAAGGAGGGACAGTTATCATGGTCCTTAGGAGGCATTATCCACAGCCACTCGGTCTTATCGGGATTAAGTCTGAGTCTGTTCCTCCCCATCCAGATCTTAACGTCGTCCAGGCATCGGCACATTACATCAACTGCCTCCCTGAAGTCAGACGGGGTGGTAATGTACAGCTGGGTGTCGTCAGCGTACTGATGGAAACACACCCCATGCCTGCGGATGATCTCACCCAACGGTTTCATGTAGATGTTAAACAGGATGGGCGAGAGAACCGACCCCTGGGGCACCCCACATAGTAGGGGCCTGGGGGACGATCTCTGCCCTCCTGCCAACACCGACTGCATCCGATTGGCGAGATAAGAGGAGAACCACCGCAAAACGGTGCCTCCCACTCCCAACTCGCCGAGCCGATGCAGAAGGATACCATGGTCGATGGTATCGAAAGCCGCTGAGAGGTCAAGTAGCACCAGGATGGAGGAGTTCCCCCCATCCCGGGCCCGCCAGAGATCATCCATCAGAGCGACCAAGGCAGTTTCTGTACTGTAGCCGCGCCTGAAACCCGACTGATAAGGATCTAGATGATCTGTTTCATTCAGGAGCTGCAGAAGCTGGGTCACCACCACCTTCTCTACAACTTTACCTAGAAAAGGTAAGTTGGAGACTGGACGGTAGTTTTTCAAATCGGCTGGATCCAGGGAAGGCTTCTTCAGGAGGGGTCGCACCACCGCAGCTTTTAATGACTGCGGTACGGATCCCTCTCGCAAAGAAGCGATGATCACCGCCTGGATCCAGCTGCGTGCCACCTCCCTGCTGGCCGAAACCAGCCAGGAGGGGCACGGGTCCAATAAACAGGTGGAGGTACCCATCGCTCCCATAGCCCTGTCCACATCCTCGGGAGAAACAGGCCCAAACTCTTCCCATAATGGTGGACTAAGACTCGCCCCCGTCAACTCTATGGACTCTGCCATGCCGGAGTCCAAATTTGACCGAATCTGAGCGACTTTATCCGACAGAAACTCAGCGAATTCCTCAGCTCTGCCTTGTAAGTGTTCCTCGCTCCCCCCTTTTGCAAGGAGGGAGCGAGTCACCCTAAACAAGGCGGCTGGACGAGAATCTGCGGACGCAATAAGAGCGGAAAGATAAGATCGTCTTGCCGCCCTTATCGCCACTAAATAAGATCTGATGTAAATTCTTAATAGTGTTCGGTCAGACTCGGTCTTCTTTTTCCTCCAGCGGCGCTCCAGACGTCTCTTCTGGCGTTTCATCTCCCGGAGCTCCTCGGTAAACCAGGGAGCTTTCCGGGATCCACTGCCACGGAGAGGTCGCTTAGGCGCAATTCGGTCTAACGCCCCTGATGCTGCGGTGTTCCAAGCATCCACCAGGGAGTCAGCCGAGTTGTGTACCAGGGTTTCAGGTATTTCCCCAAGCTCCCTCTGGAATCCTTCCGGCTCCATTAGGCGCCTGGGGCGGAACCACCTAGTCGGTCCCGCCTCCCTGCGGGGGACATTGCTTCTTAGAGTTATCCTCAGGAATTTTAAGTCTGGAGAAAAGATTTGAAGCGAGCCTTTTAAAAATGGAACGGACAACATGTTTGTTGCTGTAACACAGGAACATTTTTCATGCATTGCTAGTAAAGCCGTGACTGCAAGTTAGAGGAACAAAAAACAGTTCTCAACCTCATATGTGCTTGCCGATAGTTGTGTGTGTTGGGAGTGGTGTGTTTCGGATTACATGTTCCAAGAGTAATGTTTTTAAGATGACGCTCAAAGTGCCAGGAATTTTAATTTCAGTGTGGAGAAAAGACACACTCAGTTGTCAGAATTTGAAAATATTGCTTTGATGGATCTTGAGTGTATTCCAGAAATTGCCTCTACTTGTAAACTCACCTACAAACTGACCTGCTTTATCTAGAACAGAGGTCTCCAACCTTGGCAACTTTAAGCCTGGAGGACTTCAACTCCCAGAATTCCCCATCTGGCTGGGGAATTCTGGGAGTTGAAGTCCACCAGGTTTAAAGTTGCCAGGGTTGGAGACCCCAGATCTAGAAAGCTGAAACACACAGCACATTCAGACAAACGAGCTAACGTTAAATCATTATTCTTCCAGATTTAAAAAAAAAACCACCTCCAATTCATTCCACATTTTTACTAATTTAGCTTTCAAGATCCCAAGTCCCTATTCATAAAGACCCTCTTTTGCTCCGCGGGGAGTTGAGACGCAGAACCAATCTCAGAGACTTCAAACAAGCGGTGGGCAATTTACCGCAGTCTGCTGTGCTGTCTCACTTCCCTTCCTTTATCTTACATTGTTATTCCCCCTACCCAGATGTACAGGGGGGTGGGATCTGTCAGGCACACACTCAGCAGGCAACAGGAAAGCAGAGTCCTTAAGCCCGAGCACGCGGCCACAGATAGCAAGACATGTACCGCTTGGCTGCACTCTTTTTGATCCTTCCTTTGATAGATCCAAACTATTTTGTGATGCTTTCATTGGGCAGAGTTTTGCAAGGTGCCATAGCACCATTTTCTTGAAAATAAATGTCTTGATAGCCCAGGCACTTCCTGGATGAACGTGCAGAGGAGGGCAGCTTTTAGGAACAGAATTCAATCATTTCCTCTTCCTTCCTAGCTAGGAATATATTTACCCCAAAGGATGAATGTTATCCATGCAGTTTGTACAGGGGTGAAATCCAGCAGGTTCTGACTGGTTCTGGAGAACCGGTAGCGGAAATTTTGAGTAGTTCGGAGAACTGGCAAATATAAAGTGACCAGATTTATTTTTTTTTAAGCGGGACGGGGGGGGGGGGCGCCTGGGCGCCGCCATTTGTTTTGCCCTCTGCACATGCGCAGAACGCTGCGCATGCGCAGAGGGCAAAACAGCAAATGTCGGCGTCCAGGTTGGGGGAGGGAGGCGGGAGGGCGCTTGGACGCCTGGAGCAGGTAAGCTGCCGGCTGCCTCCTTTCCCCGTCTCCCGCCTCCCATTCGTTGCTTGCCAGCCCGGCCTTGCGCAGAGGGCAAAACAGCAAATGTCGGCGTCCAGGTTGGGGGGGGAGGCGGGAGGGCGCTTGGATGCCTGGAGCAGGTAAGCTGCCGGCTGCCTCCTTTCCTCGCCTCCCGCCTCCCCTTCGGCCGGGCTGGCAAGCAACGAACGGGAGGCGGGAGACGGGGAAAGGAGGCAGCCGGCAGCTTACCTGCTCCAGGCATCCAAGCGCCGCGGTCTCCCGGTCGCCAGCCCGGCCCCAGGGCAACGGCGGCAGCAAGGCGACAGGGGGGGGGAGGAAGGGGAGGGGGACGAGGAAGGGCTGTTTGCGCCGCCGGAGGGGCCACTCGTGAGCTCAAAGCGGCGACCGCTCCTCGTCCATCACCCCTCCCAACAGCAGCGGCGCCTCCGAGGGCGGGGCTAGGGATGGGGTGGGGGAAGGAGAGGAGGAGCAGCCTCCCTTCCCCCTCCCCCCAGCAGGCAGCCGCCTCGCTGGAATTCCGCCCGACTTGCTTCCGGTACCTCTCTTTTGCTTCCCCTTTTAAGGTGACCAGACGTCCCGCTGTTTCGGCATTCTTTTCAAAAAAGCGGGACTTTTTGAAAAGAATGCGGGACGCGGGACACACGCTTGAAAAGCGTGTCTGTCCCGCCAAAAGCGGGACGTCTGGTCACCTTAGGCAAATACCACCTCTGGCTGGCCCCAGAGTGGGGGGAATGGAGATTTTGCAATATCCTTCCCCCAGGAGTGGGGATTTTGCAGTATCCTTCCCCTGGAGTAGGGTGGGAATGGAGATTTTGCAATATCCTTCCCCCAGGAGTGGGGATTTTGCAGTATCCTTCCCCTGGAGTGGGAAGAGAATGGAGATTTTGCAGTATCTTTCCCCTGGAGTAGGGTGGGAATGGAGATTTTGCAATATCCTTCCCCCAGGAGTGGGGATTTTGCAGTATCCTTCCCCTGGAGTGGAGAGGGAATTGAGATTTTGCAATATCCTTCCCCTGGAGTGGGGAGGAAATTGAGATTTTGCAGTATCCTTCCCCTGGAGTGGAGAGGGAATTGAGATTTTGCAGTATCCTTCCCCTGGAGTGGAGAGGGAATTGAGATTTTGCAGTATCCTTCCCCTGCCACACCCACCAAGAACTGGTAGAACCGGTAGGGAAAATTTTTGAATTTCACCCCTGATGCAGTAGGATAGTAAAGTCAAACTGGCTAATTTAATTTCTACTTTATGTAGCATGCATGATTTGTGTCAATGCCAATGTACGGTTACCGTAAAGTGTGAAATTGTCACAACAGGTAGTCCTTGACTTGCAACCGTTCTTTTAGGGACCGTTCAAAGTTGCAACAGCCCTGAAAAAGAAAAGTGGCTTTTGACCGTTTTTCACACTTATGCCTGTTGCAGCATCCTTGGGGGGTCACGTGATCAAAATTCAGACTCTTGGAAACTGGCATGTATTTATGACAGTTGCAATATCCCGGGGTCATGCTAAATCACTTTTTGCGACTTTCTAAGAAGCAAAGTCAATGGGGAAGCCTGATTCACTTAAACAACCGTGTTACTACCATAACAACTGCAGTTATTTCCTTAAGAACTGCGGCAAGAAAGATTGTAAAATGAGGCAAAGCTCACTTAACAACTGTCTTGCTATGTGCTCAATTGTGGTCATAAGTTGTGGACTGCCTGCATTGTTTTAGTTAGTGCAGTCAGAGGCACACAGAGCATATTCTTTACACATTCATAAAGCATATTCTTTAGTTAGAACAATTAATCTGTGGAACAGCTTGCCTCCAGAAGTTGTGAATGCTCCAACACTGGAAGTTTTTAAGAAGATGTTGGATAGCCATTTGTCTGAAGTGGTGTAGGGTTTCCTGCCTGGGCAGGGGGTTGGACTAGAAGACCTCCAAGGTCCCTTCCAACTTTGTTGTTGTTGTTGTTGTTGTTGTTGTTGTTGTTGTTGTTGTTATTGTTGTGAATAGAATAGAATAGAATAGAATAGAATAGAATAGAATAGAATAGAATAGAATAGAATAGAATAGAATAGAATAGAATAGAATAGAATAGAATTCTTTATTGGCCAAGTGTGATTGGACACACAAGGAATTTGTCTTTGGTGCATATGCTCTTAGTGTACATAAAAGAAAAGATACATTTGTCAAGAATTATGAGGTACAACATTTAATGATTGTCATAGGGTACAAATAAGCAATCAGGAAACAATCAATATTAATATAAATTGTAAGGATACAAGCAACAAGTTATAGTCATAGGGTCATAAGTGGGAGGAGATGGGTGATGGGAACGATGAGAAGACTAATAGTAATAGTAATGTAGCCTTAGTGTATAGTTTGACAGTAGTGAGGGAATTATTTGTTTAGCAGAGTGATGGCATTCGGGGAAAAAACTGTCCTTGTGTCTAGTTGTCTTGGTGTGCAGTGCTCTATAGAGTCATTTTGAGGGTAGGAGTTGAAATAATTATTCAAATTTCAAAGCAAATTATTGAAATAATTATTATTATTGCACGGAGAACATCCTGTTTCAGTTTGTGAATTTCAAATGCGAGAACCGAAGAGATTTTTGGAAAGCTACTGCCAATCACAAAGGACAACAATGATTACAAGCTGCATGTCCAACCCATGGATACCTTTGGAATTTGAGAAGATCTGACAAGGGACAAGGGACTCTACTTATAGAAAAAATGCCGTTGTGGATGCAATCGCATTTCAGACAGAGAAGAATTTTTTTTGGGATAGATTAAAGTATCATTATCTTTATTTATGCAAGCTCAGAATCTGTCTGACTAAACTTCCGAATCCAAGTAACTAAGATGAAAGGAAAGCCCCTTTATTAGGGTGACTGCTAATGATTCTCCTGGTACTCTTTGAATTTCCTACATGGAGGAACACAAACACGTAATGAAAAATCCCTCTCAGACACCTGGGTGATCCGTGCAAACTTATAAAAATACTGTAGATAAATTAATTGGGTCAGACCTCCCAAATTCAGTGAGATATTCTAAAGAGAAATACATATCTGGTTAGTTGTATAAGTCTGAGGATAAATGTCCGTTTTCAAAGTTGTAGTTGGGATACCTTTCTTCTACATAATCATTGAAGTTTTGTTTACTGTTTGTTTTAATGGAAATGTTCAACCAATGCAGAATTTTTAAATATGATTGCTAATATACCGTACTTTTTGGAGTATAAGACGCACCTTTTTCCTCCCTAAAAGTGGCTGAAAATTTGGGTGCGTCTTATACTTCGAATGTAGCTTTTTTTTTCCAGCCCTAACTAGGTGCTAACAGATCTTCTCAGCTCTTACCTTGCAGGCTTTTTCATTGTTACTCTCTCCAAAGAATGTTTTTCCAGCCCTAAGTCTTTGCAGAATTTTTTTTCATTGCTCTACTTGCTCCGAATAAGTTTTTTTCTAGCCCTAACCAGGTGCTAATGATCTTCCCAGCTCTTACTGGCTTGCAGGCTCTTTCACTGTTACTCTCTCAGAAGAAGGTTTTTTTAAGTCCTAACCAGGAGATAAAATAATGTGCTGAAGCTGACCAGACTAAGGATGCTAGCCAGATGAATACCTGGTAGGCAGATTGTTTTCCCCTATTTTCCTCCCCAAAAACTAAGGTGCGTCTTATACTCCAGTGCATCTTATACTCCGAAAAATACGGTAATGGTTCAATTAATGCATACCTTTGAAGCACAAAAAATGTACAAGCCTTTGAACTCTAAGCAGTTGCCAGTTTTCTTTCATAAACTCATTCCTGGTCCTGTGTCAAAATTTGAAGGTTCTACTTTTAATAATCAGGGTCATTTTAACAGCTTCCTGATGCTTCTTCATGCTCATTAGATAATCTTCTGTCTGAAAGAGCTGATGGAATCATCCGATGTCTGTAATTACTCTGCAAAGGCCGTCTCCAAAGACTCTGCTATGCGAGATTTCTCATTTTCCAATTTCTTTCTTAATCTTTTTTTTTTCTTCTTCTACGTTCGGTTGAGCTCTTAGGAAGATCAGAAATTGTAACTTCATTCAGACACTCTCCTGACAAGCGAATAAAATAGAAAAGTCACTCAAGTTCACAATTCATCCTTGTTTATGAAGATAATATTTCAGACCCGGTTGCACACCCAGAATAACAGAGTTAGAAGGGATCTTAGAGGTCTTCTAGTCCAGCCCCCCCTGCACAACTAGGAGACCGTTCCAGGCAAATGGCTGCCCAGACTCTTTAATAATAATAATAATAATAATAATAATAATAATAATAATAATAATAATAATAATAATAATAATAATAATTAATAATTAATAATAATAATAATAATAATAATAATAATAATAATAATAATAATAATAATAATAATAATAATAATAATAATAATAATAATAATAATAATAATAATAAATAATGAGGAGGAGGAGGAAGAGGAGGAGGAGGAGAAGAAGAAGAAGAAGAAGAAGAAGAAGAAGAAGAAGAAGAAGAAGAAGAAGAGGTAGTGGTAGTAGTAGTAGTAGTAGTAGTAGTAGTAGTAGTAGTAGTAGTAGTAGTAGTAGTAGTAGTAGTATATGAGCTGCACTGCTAGGCTCCGCACATATACTTCGAAAATATATTACGACGTCCTAGGCCCCTGGGTGGGGCTCGACTAGTAATCAATGCCAAATCTGGCGAAACAACTGGCTGCTGTGATACAATTGTATAATAACAATAACAATAACAATAACAATAACAATAACAATAACAATAACAATAACAATAACAATAACAATAACAATAACAATAACAATAACAATAACAATAATTTATTGTCATTGTACATATATACACAGTACACCCATACAACAAAATTCACATAACGCTTCAAGACCAGTCCCAACACACATAGCAATCCCTTTTTATTCCTGTGTTGTAAGCCGCCCTGAGTCCCTCGGGAGTGGGGCGGCATATAAGAAACCATAAATAAATAAATAAATAAATAAAAACACCGCCCCACCCGCCACGAATTCCCCAGCCTCCAGGGAGGGAGCATCCATAACTTCTGAAGGCAAGTGGATCCACTAGTTGATCGTTCTTACTGTCAGGAAATTTCTCTTTATTTCTAGGCTGCTTCTCTCCTTGGTTAGTTTCCAACCATGGGAATCTAAGGGTCTTTGCCTTCTACTTCCGGACTATCCCCACCCTACTAGCCTTCTGCAAAGCCGTAAAAACATGGCTCTTCTGGCAGGCGGGGTGAAGATCAGATTCCCCCATGATTGAATGTTCCTTTTAAAATTATGAAATGTTTTTAAAATGTATGTATGTTATATATTGTTCTTATTCTTGTTGTACGCCGCCTTGATAAAAACCCTTTTGGGGATACATATGCAGAACAGAGGTGGTGTTCAGTTCAGGCGAGTCGGTAGTAGCCCCCGGCGCTATGCCATCCTATTTAGGGATGTTTTGACGCCGCACGCATGCATGCAAGCCGTGCGTCCGAGCAAAGCGCATGTGTGGAAGGCTGCACGCATGCGCGCTCACATTTTTGGTGCTGGATAAATTATGTGAATCCCACCTCTGATGCAGAAGTATTTTGAACTGGGTCTTAAACCACTACTACAATAAAAGAAAACTCTTAGAAGGGAATACCAACTATGCTGTCATAATTCACCATTCCAAGTCTTCCCCAGGTTGCCTTTCTAAAATATTTGCAAATGAATCTTAAACTTCCTCTTTTTTAAAAAAAATTACATAGGCCTTCCACCCCCCACCCCACCCCCGTATTTGCACAATTAAGCGTAATGCCTTATATGGGCATTGTTCAAAGTCTGCCCAATTCTGGAAGATATTGATGGGTTGAGCTTAATTAGCATTTGCTTTGCTTCGTTAGCCAGTTTGAGGATTCCCTCAATTGACCTCTTGGGTACTTTGAAGCTTAAGAATAAATGGTAGAATGGGAATGTTTACTGGAACATCACTATTTTTTTTTCTTTCGCTCTTTGGTTTATTTTAATTTCAGTTTTGACCATGTGCAGATTTCTTTTGTAGGTGTACAGAATCAAAAGCAGCTAAAGAAGAATCTTTAAAGCTTAAGGTGTGCGCACAAATAGAGAGGGAAAAAAGATTTATGTGTTCATGTTTCTTTGATTTGGAAGTAGCAATAGCAGAGCAGAGCATTTAGACTTATATACCGCTTCACAGTGTCCGATCACTTCTTAAAAACTTCCAGTGTTGGAGCGTTCACAACTTGCAAGTCGTTCCAGTGATTAATTGTTCTGACTATCAGGAAATTCCTCCTTAATTCTAGGTTGCTTCTCTCCTTGATTAATTTCCATCCATTGCTTCTTGTCCTGCCCTCAGGTGCTTTAGAGCAGTGCTCCCCAACCAGTGTGCCGCGGCACACTGATGTGCCATGAGGCCATGCCAAGTGTGCCGCGGCAAAAGCTCGCGTCATATCCAGAACGGCCTGCTGCCCACCGAATGCTAGATTTTGCCCAGCAACATTTTATTGCATTCGATGTGCGGCTGTGGCCCTACAGCTCTGAGTCCGAGAAGTTCTATCCCCCCTTCCCCCGCTCACGATTGTCCTGATCACAAGTCTACAGGTCCTGGACAGAGCAGTGTTCATTATTAGGTATTACCTATCTGTCGTTTTCTGCACTGTGTTCTAATTTTTAAGTTTGCATAGTTAAACTTAGAAAATCGGTATATGAATTATATTTATTTTGTACAGCTTCAAATATGGACAAGTTTTTTTGAAAAGAACGCCCAACTTCACCGACAATTGATGATGAAATCAGCATGAGCGATATTGCAAAAAACAAAAGATTACGAAAAGGCAGTACAACGAAGAATATATTCGATATGGATTTTCGGGGTATGGTGAAGAAACTGCTCCAAAACCAGAATGCGTAATTTGCAGGGAAAAGCTGTCTAACGAGGCAATGGTTCCAAGTAAACTGATTCGCCATCCTAATTGCGCCAACAAGAACATACAATATTTTCAAAGGCTTTTGAGTCAAAATGCTAAACAGATACAATTTATGAAGTCATCAGTCACAGTTTCTGACAAAGCGTTAGAAGCTAGTTTTTCTATTGCAAATTTAATTGCACGTCAGAAAAAAGCACATACAATTGGCGAAACCCTCATTAAACCAGCATGCATGGAAATCATTTGAATAATGTTTGGACCTGGTGCAGTTAAGGAAGTAGAAAATGTTCCGTTGTCAGGTAATATTGTAAAAAGACGTATTGACGATATGTCTAGCGATATTCTGAAAACAGTAATTACCAAATTAAAAGCAGCTGGAAATTTTTCACTCCAAATTGATGAAACAACTAATATTAAGAACCAAGCAGAACTAATTTGTATTGTCCGTTTTGTTGATGAGGGTGCTATAAAAGAGCATTATTTATTTTGCAAAGTGCTTCCAGAGCGGACTACCGGTGAGGCAATTTTTCGTGCTACAAATGATTTCTTTGATATTATGACATTAAATGGAGTAATTGCATAAGTGTTTGTACGGATGGCGTCGCCGCAATGATGGTCAACAAAAAAGGTTTTGTCTCATGTGTAAATCAACAAAATGCGGAAATACAAATTACCCATTGCTGCATACATCGAGAAGCGTTGATGGTGAAAAACTTGCCAGATGAACTATTGCAAATGATGAACGAATGCGTGAAAATCATAAACATCATTAAAACAAGGGCCCTGAATACACGAATTTTTGAAATACTCTGCGAAGAAATGGGATCAGAATATCAGTCATTATTGTTTTACACTGAAATACGTTGGCTATCCCGAGGAAAAGTTCTGGCAAGATTATTTGATCTTCGCAACGAGGTGAGCCATTTTTTATTGAAGCAAAACATGTTCGAACTACACCAGCTCCTCGAGGATGATCACTGGATTACAAAACTAGCATACATGGCTGACATATTCGGGCACCTGAATGAACTCAATAAAAGGATGCAAGGTCGGAATGAAAATGTATTAACGTGCTCTGACAAATTAAATGGATTCAAAGAGAAACTGGAACTTTGGCAAACGGAGTTAGGACGTGGATCACTAGAAATGTACAAAAGAACAAACCAGATTAAAATTGAAAATAATAAGCAGTTCATAATAAATTTAGCTCAACGACATTTAACATTGCTCTTAGAGAAGTTTGATCATTACTTTCATACAATCAATACGGAGCAATACGATTGGGTTCGAAATCCTTTTGCAACGATTGCCAAAAATTCTACCGAAGTACTTTCCCTTCAGATTCGAGAGGAATTTCTTGAATTGAGAAATGACGGGTCATTAAAAATAAAATTTGCTCAAGTTCCGTTGGATGTGTTCTGGATTGGGATTGAGGAAGAATATCCCCATATCTCCAAGAAGGCTGTCGAAATTCTGTTACCATTTGCAACCATATATATATATGTGAACAAAGTTTTTCAGCGTTAGTCCAAATAAAAAATGACAAGCGGTCATGCTTGAAGGGCATCAATCAAGAACTTCGGGTTGCTCTGCCCAGTATTAAACCGAACATCAAATCTCTGTGTTCATTAAAACAAGCGCAGGTGTCGCATTAGTTATAAATTGTTAGAGAACAGTTAGAATATAGAGTTATGAATTGATGGATGTGTTACAAGTACCTACCTAATTATCAAATAAAATAATAAATCAAGTAATTCTGTTATGCCCAGTTTGACATTCCTATACTATTATACTCTTCAAAACGATATTTTGAAGATTATATTTGTTTTTTATCCATTTTTTGTATGTGGTGTGCTGTGGAATTTTGGGAGAGGCTATGGTGTGCCGAGGGTGACAAAAGGTTGGGGAGCACTGCTTTAGAGAATAGGCTGACCCTCCTCTTCTTCGGGACATCTCTCAAATATCGGAAGACTGCTATCTACCTTCTATTATTACTTAGTGTTGTCTACAGAGGTCTCCAACCTTGGTAACTTTATGAGGTGTGGACTTCAAATCCCAGAATTCCTCAGCCAGCCATGCTACTTTACTTTGGGTACTTTACCAGGTGAGGGAGACCGTCAGTGAGAAAAATCACCTCCTCAGCCCACCTTCCTTGGTCTCTCAAGGAGCAGGTGCCCACCGCTCAACTTAGGGAAGGAAGATTTGAACTAGAGAAAGCAGTGATGAAGATAACAAGGGCTGGAGTCACAAGTGTTAATCTGCCGAACTGCTTCTTGCTCTTCTCTTCTGTGCCAGCTGCAGTTGCTAAAGTTCACTTGAAGGGCAGCTTCAAGCAAAGGGAAGGCAAAACAGTCTAATTGAGAAATGGCAAGAGGATATGTAGGTTTTTCAATGCTGCCCAGGTCCAGGAATCATTGCAACTGGTGGATCAACTGAAGGTTGTGCTGGTTAAAAACCGCCTTGGCTGTGGTCTTTCCTGACTACTCTAAGCAGGTAGCCAGAAGAGCCAGACTGTGAACCAGTTTATTTCAGGGAAATACAATCCCATCCACAAACCTCTGTTTGTTGATTTATGATGTTGAAATCCAAGAGTACCGTGTCCTTGACCTGAGCTCCAGCTCTCCCTCTCAGCAAAATTAGTACCATGACTTAAAAGCAAACGTATAAGGAACAAACACTCAAAAGGTGGGTTTGTACGCTGTCATACATGCTCTGACAGTTTGAAAAACCTTGGGCTGTTGGCTAAAGTGGCCATGGGGGAAGTGCCTGTAAAGAAGGATTTCTTGTAACAGGTCCAGACTTGGCTGTTAATTTGTTAAATTACACACAAACAAGCAGATAGATAATTGGAGAAGTTTGGACAACTTACAGAACTGAAAGCTCAAGGAAGCAGACCATTTCACAATATGAATCTGAGGAGGAGGAGGGGAAGCGGAAGAAGAAGAAGAAGAAGAAGAAGAAGAAGAAGAAGAAGAAGAAGAAGAAGAAGAAGAAGAAGAAGAAGAAGAAGAAGAAGAAGAAGAAGAAGAGGAGGAGGAGGAGGAGGAGGAGGAGGAGGAGGAGGAGGAGGAGGAGGAGGAGGAGGAGGAGGAGGAGGAGGAGGAAGGGGAGGGGGAGGGGAGGGGAGGGGGAGGGGGAGGAAGCAGAAGGAGGAGGAGGAGGAGGAGGAGGAGAAGAAGAAGAAGAAGAAGAAGAAGAAGAAGAAGAAGAAAGAAGAAGAAGAAGAAGAAGAAGAAGAAGAAGAGGGGGGAGGGGGGGAGGGGGAGGAAGCAGGAGGAGGGGGGAGGAGGAGGAGGAGGAGGAGGAGGAGGAAGAGGAGAAGAAGAAGAAGAAGAAGAAGAAGAAGAAGAAGAAGAAGAAGAAGAAGAAGAAGAAGAAGAAGAAGAAGAAGAAGAGGGGGAGGGGGAGGGGGAGGAAGCAGGAGGGGGAGGAGGAGGAGGAGGAGGAGGAGGAGAAGAAGAAGAAGAAGAAGAAGAAGAAGAAGAAGAAGAAGAAGAAGAAGAAGAAGAAGAAGAAGAAGAAGAAGAAGAAGAAGAAGAAGAAGAAGAAGAAGAAGAAGAAGAAGAAGAAGAAGAAGAAGGTTGGTCAGTGGTGGTGGTGGTGGTGGTGGTCAAAGGGTTTTAGGCTCTTAACACAGAGAGCAAAGGGCCCAGTAACGTCCTCATGAGATTCTTCAAGTGTCTCTCTAGAATTCCAGACCTCATTTCCTCTGCTCTGCAGCTATTTTGATCAGGGGGTTTGTCTGCTGCCTCTTGAAATAGATAAACCAAGTAACCGGCCAGATAAGGTGGCATTCCACATGATGGCTTGCATTACTCTTTCCTGTCTACAGTTCTGCTGAAATTTGCAATTCTGTAGGCATATCCAAGGCAAAAATAGCCTGGCAGCCTGACAAGAAGGTCAGTGTTATGGTTATAGGTTATATAAAATATATATTTAAGGGGTGAAATGCTACCGGTTCGGGCCGGTCGGTAGCAGTGGCTGCCGGTGGTTCGGAGAACCGGTAGCAGTGGCTGCCGGTGGTTCGGAGAACCGGTAGCAGTGGCTGCCGGTGGTTCGGAGAACCGGTAGCAGTGGCGGCAGCGTGAGGCTCCGCCCACCTGCCCGGATGCCACCATTTTCTTTTTTTAACCCTCTGCGCATGCGCAAACCCTTCTGTGCATGCGCGCAAATCGCACGCTTCCGAACCGGTAGGGAGGTAAGTAGATTTCACCGCTGATATTTCAAGCTATTTAGTTCTCATCAGCTAGCCATACCCTTCTGGGATTCGAACTTGGGCTGCTTGCCTTGTCAGGCAGTTGGTTTAACCTCTAAGCCACAAGTTCTCCTCCCTGTATCAGCTGAACCAAGGGAAAGATTATATGTTTTTTCTGTCAAATCACCTGGTATACCCAAATATGGGAGGGAGCATACTGCTTCCTTTCGCCTTTCGGCCCCAATCCAGGGGCCATGAAGGCAGTTGTTTTCACGACAAACCATTTTTCTATATATAACATTTTTACCGATAAAGAAATAAAGGGAGACTAGTATAGATCTATTTCAAGCTATTTAACTCTCATCAGCTAGCCACGCCCTTTTGGGATTCGAACTTGGGATTCGAACTATACTAGTCTCCCTTTATTTCTTTATATATGCTTCCCTTTATATATATATGCTTCTGCTTCCTGCTGATATATATATATATATATATATATATAGAGAGAGAGAGAGAGAGAGAGAGAGAGAGAGAGAGAGAGAGAGAGAGAGAGAGAGAGAGAGAGAGAGAGAGAGAGGAGAGAGAGAGAGAGAGAGATATCTTTGGAGAGGGACAGAGAGACGGAGACAGAGAGAACTGCCACTCCTGGATTACAATACAATTAGTACAATTAGCACTTCACATCTACATAATGATCTTCCTTCTCTTAAAAATTGCAGTTCTGCAGATGCATTGGGAAGACTCTGAGGGCCATACTCAACATTTTCAAAAGACCTCAGCAATTGTGCTCTGCTTCCCAGCGAAATTTCCCTGGGTTAAAGGATGAGTCAACGTGAAAGTCAAAAGGCATGGCAGTTTATAGGTGTATTTATTTATCTTGGTGTCCAGCCAGATAATTTGTTTAAAAGCTGGGTTGAAATGCACAGGGGGCCATGACATACAGTTTGGTGGCCTATAGACTGATCTGTAGTTAAGATCCACTTTCTGAAGAAAGGGGAACAGGATTCAGAAGTCTAGTTGCTAAACCAAAGCCAGCCGTCCCTGTTTCGAACTCGTTATTCAGATAACTGGTTGCAAGCTTGAGAAGAAGGCTGCTAAAAAAGAAGGCAGAGAGGAATAACAGACTTGGAAGGGACCTTTGAGGTCTTCTAGTCCAACTGCCTGCTCAAGCAGGAGACCATGTTCCATTTCAGACAAATGGCTGTCCAGTCTCTTCTTAAAAACCTCCAGTGATGAGGCACCCACAAACTTCTGAAGACAAGTTGTTTCCACTGATGGATTGTCCTCACTGTTAGGAAATTTCTCCTCAGTTCTAGGCTGGTTCTATCCTTGATTAGTTTCCATCCATTGCTTCTTGTTCTACCCTCAGGTGCTTTGGAAAATAAGTTGACCCCCCTCTTCTTTGTGGCAGCCCCCTCAGATATTGGAACACTGCTATCATGTCACCCCTACTCCTTCCTTTCAGCAGAGTAGACATAGTTCAGCAGAAGAAAGGCATATAGATTTGGAGGCTTAATAAGTATAGTTTTTGGGTCATATCACTTCCTTCTTGTAAACTAAAGCAAGCGACTTTCCATTTGGATTCCTTCCTTCCTGGTCGTGGCTTGGGTACAGTGAATTTAGTACATGATCTTTCTGGAAATTCCACTCATCTGTTTTCTCCTTGCCTCACTGGATACAGGAATAATAAACTCATTGTTTGGTATCCACAATGGCACTCTTCACACTCCAGGAGGGAGGTATCAGTAGACTTGGAATAATCCCAAATATTGCATGAGTTCAGAAGTATTTAGAAAAGGAAAAGTCTTAAGGGCAGAGATCTTAGAGCAGTGTATCCCAACCTTGGCAACTTGAAGATATCTGGACTTCAACTCCCAGAATTCCCCAGCCAGCGAATGCTGGCTGGGGAATTCTGGGAGTTGAAGTCCAGATATCTTCAAGTTGCCAAGGTTGGGAAACACTGTCTTAGAGAGTACTGAGAATGATTAATGCCGGCTGACAGTGGCCCTTTAGCTACCATGAAAATGACCTTACCCAACTGGTATCTAGAGATGATCAAGAAACTGTAATGAGACCGTACCCAGAGACCTTGAACCCTGCACCCCAAAGTCCCCTCTCTTTCTCTCTTCAAACCCAGGCTTTCATGAGGAGAGTTAGTCAAATCCCAGTCACTTGCTGAACATTGAGTACCGCTATTTGGTTTCAGTTGAAGAGATTGAGATAAGCATAGCAATATCGTTCCTGTCCTAATGTACCCATATATTCATACCTCTTATACTCTTATTCATGCTTGTACTATTTTGTGTGTGTGTGTGTGTGTATGTGTGTGTGTGTGTGTGTGTGTGTGGCATTTTTTTGCTGATAAATGAAAATAAAGGGAGACTATTATAGATCTATTTCAAGCTACTTAGCTCTCGTCAGATAGCCATACCCTTACTGGGATTTGAACCTGAGCCGCCTGCCTTGTAAGGGCAGCAGCTTAGCCATTAGGCCACAGGCTCTATTCCCTATCAGCTCTTCACCAGGAAAGGGTTTATATATGTTTTCCTGTGGTATTATCCTGGTGTACCCAAATATGGGAGAAAGCATCACAGCTTTCATTTATTTTATATATATACCATTCATAATTTTACTGTTTATACTTTGCTTTAATCATATATGCTTGACAAATAAAAAAAAATAGCACTTATATACCGCTTCGTAGGGCTTTACAGCCCTCTCTAAGCGGTTTACAGAGTTCAGCATATTGCCCCCAACAATCTGGGTCCTCATTTTACCCACCTCGGAAGGATGGAAGGCTGAGTCAACCTTGAGCCGGTGAGATTTGAACAGCTGAACTGCAGCTAGCAGTCAGCTGAAGTAGCCTGCAGTGCTGCACTCTAACCACTGCGTCACCTCAGCATGTCATCAGCCTGTGGATTGATTGAAAAGTACCGGTACATGTTGTAGCCAGTTCGGAGGTCTGAAAATGTACTGTGGTTTAAAGGTGGCCAGACCGAGCAGGAAAAATCATAGAATCTTGATCAGTATGAAACAAAAGTATTAAAGCAAAAAGGTAGTTTTGAGCATAGATTACAGTCAAAACACAGAACACAGGGGCATAATTGGTGATTTGCAGGTGAATGTTGAGTAAGAAGTCTGCTGCTAACTGCTCGCTGTCACCTGTCCCTGGGACTATAGGAAAGCCAGCTACAATGGTGACAATGTCTTACATAAAAATTAAGACAGGAGTCAGAGAAAATAAAACATAGAGAGCCACAAAACCTCGGTAGGCATGGCTGGGGGGTTGATGTGACTCGGGAGTGAGTGACATGGAGTTGGCCACGCCCACCCAGGTTTTGTGGCTCCAGGTTTTTTCTTTTCTCTGGGAATCGGGTCCAAATGGCTCTCTGAGTTTTTAAGGTTGCCCACCCCTGGACTAGACATACCCACAATAATTCCTGCACCTGTTCCTGGTTAGCCTCCAGTCTCCTAATCATCTTTGTTGCTCTTTCTGTACTCTTTCTAGAGTCTCGACATCTTTTTTGTATCATGGTGACCACAACTGATACTCACCCCTCTGTTGATGCAGCCTAGAACTATACTGGTTATTTTGGTAACTGCAGCACACTGCCGGCTCATATTTAAGTGGTTGTCCGCTAGGACTCCTAGATCCCTCTCTAATAGTTGCTGTTGTAGAGCCAGGTATCACCTATTCTGTACCTGTGTGTTTGGTTTCTCTTGCCTAAGTGTAAAACCTTTTTTTTTTCATGTCACTGAATTGCATTTTGTTGAATAGGGTCCAGTGTTCAAGTCTGTCAAGATCCTTCTGCATCTTGAGTCTATCTTCTAAAGTGTTGGATACTCTCTCCAGCTTGGTGATGTCTGCAAATTTGAGAGTTGAGGGTGATTCAAGAGAGACTTTACGGCATGAAATGATCGCCAACTACTGCCATAAGTCATGGTTTGCAAAACACAATTGTTGGGACTCACACAGGGTGTTAAATCGTAACCAAACAAACCCAACTTCGGTAATCAAAATTCAGTAATCTTCGAGGCGAAATAGAGTCCAGAAACATGCTTTCGTCTTATGTGCCCCGACATGTTAACAGGTACTGGCTTACTTCTATTAAAAATGGTGAATTTTCAGAAACACGCCCACTGCAAACGTTATCAGGATGCAAGCACTGTGTATAACTTGCATTCATGGCAATCTCTCCTCCTTTCCAGGCCATGCAGAGATAACGAAAATCCAAAGGAAAGGCAGTGCAAAAAATCCTGAGGTGCTGAGGTGCTGAGGTGCTTAATCCAAAGGAAAGGCAGTGCAAAAAAACAAAAAATAATTTTTTAAAAAATAAAAACGCCGAAAACAAGATGGCGACCACATGCACAGTGCCGGAAACTCAGCTTCTGCGCATGTGCAGAAGAAAAAAAAAATCGAAAAAATTGGATTTTTTTTTAAAAGATGGCGACTCCCATGGACTGGCACTGACCGAACCAGGTCGGTGACGTCATTGTGACGTCACCAGCGGGTCGCTACCGGTTCGAGAGAACCAGTCCGAACCGGGAGGAACCCACCCCTGATCCAAAGGTGTCTTGATTCTGAACTCAGAGGATGCGGCTAGCAGAAATTGAGAAATGCTGTCCTAAAATGATTCCAAACGAGAAAAATATAAAGAGGCAGACATGATATATAGAGAGATGTAGACATAGGCACAGATACACAGCCGAACACTTGTTGGAGAAAAGGGGAGGATTTTTTTTTAATTTAAAAATATTTTAAAGTGTGTGCATTCTTTATTTTTTTTTTCCCAGGTTAACAGAAACTCATCGTGCGGCTGTCAAGGTCATAAGAAGGATGCAGTATTTTGTAGCTCGAAGGAAATTTCAGGTAATGTAGGCCAGAATTAGCAGAATGAGTCAGAATCATAGAGTCATAAGGATGGAAGGAACCTTGGAGGTCTTCAAGGCAGGCGTCCTCGTACCATCTTGGACAAGTGCAAAGTTGGCGCTAACAAATCTAGACTGAATGGTTTCAAGGACACCAAGGATACCAGATCACCTCCCAGATCCTTTCCATGTCCAATTCTTTTCAGATGCCTTCCCACTAAGAAAGTAGACAGGATCGCAATTTGATGATCTTTCTGATGTTGGGGTGTTGTAAGGAATATCCTTCTGGGTTCAGTTCCAAGTGGAGAAAAAAGACACTGGATTCATGGAAGTTGCTTGGAAAGAAGGTTTAATGGTGGACAGGAGCACATGGCAGGAGCCCCTGTACAGAACAGGTAGATTACATGCTTCCAGGTGTGGGTGAAGAGAAAAAGGGAAGGGGAGATGCTGAGTCCCTTGGTTTTATAATCTCTGTTGGGCCCCACCTCTTAGTTTCCTGTTCCTGTACAGAAATGCATTCCATTGGCTGTCAGACTTCCAGGGGCATGCTGGGGCATCTCTTGTGGGCTGTCCTGAATCCCAGGGGCATGGTTGATGGAATCTTACCAGGTCCCATGTGGTATAATGAAAAGGCTTTGGGATTCCTATTATGGTTCTTTGTTATGCAGAAGACTGTTCCAGGCTAGATGGGAGGAATGTGTGAGCTGGGCCCAGTCCTTAATGGCCCATTGGCGAAGGGTGGGGGCAGGGAGCTGCAGGAAGCTGCTTTGTATTTAAAACCTGTTTCTCCTTTCCTCATTCAGGGAAACATATTCTTTCCTTTTTCAATATTTCCTAGGATATTTGATTTTTTCTAGGAGGGGATGGGTGCTAACTTCCTACAGGGGGAGGAGTCTGATGAACAGGGACAGAGATCTCCAAGATAAAAGCTGTAGTGTTAGGGAAGACATATGAAAGAAGAGGTGTGGGTTATGTAGTTGTAGCCAATATCTTGACTCTTTTGATACCTCACACCCGCACAACACTCTTTATCTCCGAAAATCCAGAGGGTGAGACGTTGGCTCTCCTGGCCTCTTTCACTCTCCTTCTTTAAAGATTGTCTCATCTGCTTTTCCCCACAATTTCTCTCTTAGGCTAACTGCTATGAGTTGCTGGGTCTAAGATTCTGGATTACTTTCTTCCTCTTTCTATTGTGACTGTGTCTTTCCTACCATTAGCTTTTTAAAATCCAGAAGAGTAAATGTTCCACCAGCAAGGAATGAAAAAAGGCTCACTTCGGGTTGAGAAGGAGACGCGTTTCATAAAGACATCAGAGAAATAGATACCAGGTAGAACTACCAATATAGTTTTATTCCATGGGACAATTATATCACATTCAGTCTTTTTTTTTTCACTTGTACATGATTTCTAAGTTTAGACTCTTTCAGCCTGAAATAAAGTCACACTAAGATTGACAAACACCTCAGATTTAAGTGATTTCTTGCCATTTTTCTTCTGGTTCTTCTCCCTGGAATCTTTAGCTGATATTTTGGCTTTTGAAAAATAGTTTATTCTGCCTTGTTCTTTACTTTACCTTGCCAGATTATTGACAGGAGGGAGGGAACGAAGGGAAGGGAAGGAAGGAATGAGGAGTGAGGGAGTGAATGAGGGAGGGAGGGAGGAGCAGGGAAGGAAGGAAGGAAAGAAGGGAGACAGGGAGGAGAAGGGAAAGAATGTTAAAGGTGAGAATAAATCTCATAGAGGCGAAGTGGATCTTTTCTTGGAATTCAGACATTTGGAAAATAAAGCCGAGATTATAAGTCTAATAGAAAATATTTATTTCGGTACAAAAACAATAAATCGTGAATAGTTACATCCTTGCTAATAAATCGTGACCGTTCCGGTCAGAGTCAAAGGCAGAAGAGAATAATGGAGAATCAGGAATGCACACATGCGCAGAAGATCATATCACGTGTTCTGCTTGTATTGGAATGTACCATAATATTAGGATAGGGATGCATCACCCTGCATAGACATACAACTGGCAATATTCACACCGTGACAAAGAAGGAATGAGGTGGGGAAGGGAGGGAGGAGAAGGGAAGGAAGGAATGAGGAGGGAGAGGGAAAGGGAAAGGAAGGAAGGAAAGGAAGGGAGGTAGGGACGGAGGGAGGGATTGTTTACTTGTTCCAAAATACCACAAAAATACATATTGTGATCTCTCTGTCAAAGAAAGCTGATAGTGAGCGAGTCCTCCCTACTTTTCAAATCCTAGATAGGCCTTTTCCCTCATGGGAATCACCTGCAGCCAGGCCTTCACCTTGAACCGAGTGACTGTGCAACTGACTTCAATCGCCATCTGGTTTTGCTGTAGCCCTGATGTTTATGCTTAAAAAGAGCTACTCAGAAAATGAGCGAGAGGAGAGGTGCCAACTTCATGCCCTCTCCTCTCCTCTGTGGCTTTCATTCCCGTTATTTATGGGTTGAGTAATTCTAAGCCTTTGCTTGGGCCCGGCCACTTTTCATTTTGCATTACTTAAACTGCATAAATCTTTAATTCTGCACCAACAAAGGGAGGTTTGGAAAATTAAAGTTTATTGGGAAAAGGAGAAAATTAATTATGCATTTGGATAGCCCCTTTTTTCCCCCCTGGTTTTGTTTTCAAAACCTTTGTAAACATCTGGGCTCTGAGCCATCGCGATTCAATAGCAAGAAACACCCCCCCCCTTCCAAAAAAAAAACCCAAACCACCCCAGATCTGGAGCGTAACGGGTGCCCCCAAAACAAAGTGCTCTCAAAACCCCCTGCCAGTCAATCCAGAGCCATCCTGGCAGAACTGCCCTGCCAGGGAAACAATGGCTGGCTGTTTTGCTGGCCAGAAGTAAGGATGTGTCAGCGTCTGTCAGCAGTGAGGTAGGAAAAGGGACAAAAAGTAATCATTTTTAAGCTTTTAAAAATGGAAAGTATAACAAACCCGTTTCCAAACAGACCCTTAATTTCACCAGACTGGAGTTGCTAAAAGCTATTCTTTTTCCATTCTTTTCTTTTCTTTTCTTTTCTTTTCTTTTCTTTTCTTTTCTTTTCTTTTCTTTTCTTTTCTTTTCTTTTCTTTTCTTTTCTTTTCTTTCCTTTCCTTTCCTTTCCTTTCCTTCTTTTCTTTTCTTTTCTTTTCTTTTCCTTTTCCTTTCCTTTCCTTTTCCTTTCCTTTCCTTTCCTTCTTTTCTTTTCTTTTCCTTTCCTTTCCTTTTCTTTTCCTTTCCTTCTTTTCTTTTCTTTTCCTTTCCTTTTCCTTTCCTTTCCCTTCCCTTCCCTTAATTTCCTTTCCTTCTTTCCTTTCCTTTCCTTTCCTTTCCTTTCCTTTTTTCTTTTCCTTTCCTTTCCTTTCCTTTCCCTTCCTTTCCTTTCCCTTCCTTTCCTTTCCTTTCCTTTCCTTTCCTTCCTTTCCCTTCTCTCCCCACCTCTCCCCTCTCCCTCCCCTCCCCTTCCCTCTGCTCCTCCTTTCCTTTCCTTTCCTTTCCTTTCCTTCTTTTTTCTTTTCTTTTCCTTTCCTTTCCTTTCCTTTCCTTCTTTTCTTTTTTCTTTTCCTTTCCTTTCCTTTCCTTCTTTTCTTTTCTTTTCTTTTCTCTTTTCTTTTCTTTTCTTTTCTTTTCTTTTCTTTTCTTTTCTTTTCTTTCCTCTCTCTCTCTGTCTCTCTCTCTCTCTCTCTCTCTCTCTCTCTCTCTCTCTCTCTCTCTCTCTCTCTCTCTCTCTCTCTCTCTCTCTCTCTCTCTCTCTCTCTCTCTCCTGATTTGTTTTCTCCCCCTCCCTCTCCTTTCATCTACCATTTCTAGGATCCCATGGCTGAATTCCAAGCATGGTCCCATTGCACACTGGAGGTGCTTAATGCATGCTAATAGTTAGCCCAGTCTCTGGCAGAGTGGAAACAAACAATCCAGCTAATGAGCTGTTGTTAGTTATTTTTCAATTACCGAGTTTTCCAGGGTACCTTCTCCTCCTCCCCCCCTCTTTTTTCCTTCTCTCTTGAACCCTAGCCAAAAAAAAGGAGACCTAACTTGCCCCAGATTCCCTACTGAGCTTATGCAGATTCCCAACCACCAAAAGCCCTGGGTTAGCCTCTCACTGGCCATATCTTCCCTGTGTTTACTCCATTAATAGTAGCATTGTCATGGAAATTTACCAGGTTTAGTTTTTTCTCTTCTTCTTCTCTTCTTCTTCTTTTTTCCTTTTAGTGCTCAGTCTCAGCCAACCCCACTGGTCCTTCAAGTCTGAGCAAACAATGCCAGTCTGATTGAAGCAAATGAAAATTAGGAGTTCTGTTTTTAAAACTGTTTTGCCACCCCAGACTTGTTTGCTCCATGTGGGCTGTCCCAAATTCTGTACAGATGGAAAATCTTTTGTTTTTGTTTTATTTATTTATTTATATTTTGAAAAGCCTCCAAGTTGATCATCATCTGAGACATTTTTAGTATGTGCTAAATACTAAAAGAGTAATTTTTAAAAAAATCTTCTCTTTGGAAGCTCATCGGTCCATCCGTCCCCTTCAGGGATTTCTTGATGTCCTGAGGAAAATATGGTCCTCTTGCTTCTAAGCCAGGGATGGAAACGGTTATTGCTCTAGAGGTCACACGTTTAATTCTTTGTTTGCAGCCCCACAGGGCCTTGGATGGCAATGCAGTGACATCACTTGGAAGGAAGAGAGTCAATTCCACCCCACCCCCCCATTTCCCCTTGGGGGAAAAAATGTGCACCAAGATTTGTTTGTTTATTGTTTATTTTTATTTGTCAAGCATATATGATTATAAGCAAAGTATAAACAGTAAAAGATGATTGAATATATATGTAATAGTACAAGCATGAATAAGAGTAAAAGAGGTATGAATATGTAGGAAGTTAGCACCCACCCCTCTCCTAGAAAAATGAAATATCCTAGGAAATATTAAAAGGCAGAATATATTCTATAGAATATCCCTAGAGAAATTGAGACACATGCTGTTAGAAAGGAAACAGACTCACTCTTAGCCCCCTCCCCCTTTTTGTTAATAGCCAGCAGCAGTCTTCTACGTAACAAAGATTTATCTCCTTCAGTCATAGCCATATTAGGATTTGCCCAAGGCCCTTTCATTCAGCCAAGCCTGGGACAGACAAAAGCCTATAGAGTTGCCACAGCATGGCCTCCTGGGAGCCTGACCACCAATCAGTGCATTACATACACAGGAACAGGAAACTAAGAGATGGGGCCCAACAGAGGTTAAAAAACCAAGGGACTCAGCATCTTTCTCTTCCTTTTCTCTTCACCCACATCTGGAAGCATGTGATCTACCTTTTCTGTACAGGGGCTCATGCCATGTGCTCCTGTCCACCATTAAACCTTCTTTCCAAGCAACTTCCATGAATCCAGTGTTTTTTTCCCCACTTGGAACTGAACCCAGATGGATATCCTTACAACAAATATATAGATACATTAGGGCAGGGACGGTAGGCCCGATTGTGCGCTACCGTTCCTGTTCCGTTCCATTGAACAGATTCCTTCTGTTCCACCTCAAAAATGCAGCGAACAATCAGAAATTCAGCAATATGCCACTTATTTTCTTACTGGGCTTCAGGAGAGGACAATCCTGTGGGATCGGGGATTTGGGATGCCCGCCCTGATCTCAAGCAAAAAATGTGATACAGGTAGTCCTCGGCTTATGGCCACATTTGCCCCATTTTACGACTTTTCTGGCCACCGTTGTTAAGTGAATAGCTGCAGTTGTTAAGTTTGTAACCCAGTTGTTAAGTGAATCTGGTCTCTCCATTGACTTTGCTTGGTCAGGAGGTCGCGTAAGGGGATGACGTTACCCAGGGACACTGCAACCCTCGTAAATATGAACCACTTGCCAAGTGGCTGAATTCCTTTCCCTATGCATTTTTAATCTTAATTTTCCCCCCCATTTTTTTCTTCTTTCCTTCAGCAAGCTCGGAAGCCTTACGACGTCCGTGACGTCATTGAACAATACTCTCAAGGACACCTCAATATGATGGTTAGGATAAAAGAACTCCAAAGAAGGTTAGTTACATTCTCCATTCAAGGGCCGAATGCCTGGGATCCTTCTGATGTTTTTTTTGGGACTACGGCTGTCACAGTCTCCTGTCCTTGACCAAGGACAAGGTCCTTGATGGGCAAGGAAATGGGCAAGGAAATCCTTGTCAAGTAGTGATTATTGTCAGTTGTATGTATATGCAGGGAGCTGCATCCCTATCTAATATAATGGTACATTCCTACCACGTGATATAATATTCTTGTACGCATGTGTGCATTCCTGATACTCTATTCTTCCCTTCTTGACTTGGCTCTTGACCGAGAAGGTCGCATTTTCTAGCAGAAATGTAAACAACCAGAATTTATTGTTTTTGGACCGAAATAAATATTTTCAATTAGACTTTTAAACTTCGGCTTTATTTCTAAATGTCTGAATTCTGGGAGAAAGATCAATATCGCCTCTGTGAGATTCATTCTCACCTCAACAATCCTGGATATCAGAGAATACCATAGCTTCATCTTCTCAGCCCAAAGAAGTGGCCTTATGGGTGAATTTAACTCTGGTCCCAAAATAGGGGTGGAGAGAAAAAACGGGAACCCAACAGTTCCTTGAATCTCCCTTCCAGTTGGCAACACATTACAATGTGGGCACATCAGATCCAGGAACCATTGAAACAACAGATCTGATGTCACTTTACTAGAATATATATTTATTGATTGATTAGCCTATAGGTCATATCAAGGTATGGGTTCAAACACATATTACCAATAAAATTCTAAACAAACCATTTAAAATGAGAGTAGGGTAAAATACAATAGTTATAGGATAAAATACAATAATTTAATACACATATATGTAAAATAGAATAAAATGACATAAAATTGTATTTCTGTATCACCTCTGCAATCTGCCCCAGTCAGGCCCACATATGCCAATCTCAGTCGGACCATTTTAGTCAGAAATTGTCAGGGATGAGATCCAGCCAGTTCGGACCGGTTCGGGTGAACCGGATGCTAATTTTACATCTGGTTCACCGAACTGGTAGTTGCAAGGACTGGCTGGCCCCGCTCTCCCTGCCCCTCCCAGGAGTCTCCACGCGGCCCATTTTGGATGTCAGGTAAGTGCAGGGCCTGCGTGGCGGCTCTGGGAGGGCGATAAATGGGCCTCCTGGAAGTCCAGAAACGGGCCCATTTCCGGCCTCCAGAAGGCCTCAGGAGCCCTGGGGAGGCCATTTTCGCCCTCCCAGACGCTTGAGAAAAGCTTCCGGAGCCTGGGGAGGGCAAAAAACGGGCCTCCTAGAAGTTCCAGAAGTCCGGAAACAGGCCCATTTCCGGCCTCCGGAGGGCCTCCGGAGCCCAGGGGAGGCCATTTTTGCCCTCCCGTAGGCTCAAGAAAAACCTCTGGAGCCTGGGGAGGGCAAAAATGCTCCCCCACCATGGTGCAGGAGGCCAAGTAGGACACGCCCACCATGGCTACGCCCACCCAGCAACCGGGCAGAGAACCGGTTGCTAAAATTTTTGAATCCCACCCCTGGAAATTATGCTGTATGAAATGTTTACTTGTAAGTATTCCAGGTGTGGCTTTACTAAGGCTTTATAAAGCGGTATGACCAGAGTCAAATAAAGCAGAGTCATGATCACAGCCAAATAAATTTATCTGGTTATTATAATCCATGGGAAGAAATTCAGATTAGATCTGTCTCCTGGATCAGAGTTAGCTCGCTTGGAATATGATTGACATCTTTTCTTTTTCTTTTTTTGACTTCTGGTGGCGCCGTGAGTTTCGTTGGACGCTCTTTATGGGCGCTCCATTCCAGGCTCCGTAAAAGCCGCCAGATAAGCCACATCAGCTGTCTGGCGGCTTGGAAACTCCCGTCCCGGGCAAAGGGAGGGGAGAAGAGCAGATGGGCAGAGGTAGAGCCCCCCTAACACCCCAGAAGAAGCTCTGGGGTGCGAAGGGCGAGGGCTCCCTTGAAGCCTGTCACAGCTCCGGACCTGGAATGCCTCCGCTTTTTTTTTAGCGGAGCAAGAAGCCACGACCATCTCTGCTGGTAACAAATGGTTTTATTACTTTATTACTCTAAACAATGCAGCAGACGGAACACAACAGGAGAATCAAACAGCAAGTATCTTTTACTTAACTCCAGTGTTGGTTTTTTTTGGATTTTCTGGAGGCAACAAAGTATCTAAAGATGGCGCTTGGACATCTTTTCTTTTTTTAAAAAAAAAAGTCTCAAATCTATTTGAACTCTGCTGAATTAAAATCTCCCTTCTCTTCTTTTCTAGGCTGGACCACTCCCTCGGAAAACCCGGTCTGTTTCTTCCAGGTACAGAACTAACTCTTACATCAGCTATTGAGGTTTTTTTTGGAAGGGGAGTTGGTCTTAGATTAAAAGTTAAACTGGGAAATAATTCTTGGCTTCCCCCTGTTTCTATCTTCTGCCTTGTCACATATCAGGGTCTTCAAAGTGCTCTTCTCCCTCTTCCCTTCCTTATTTGTCCGAGGCCTTTCTTCCAACACAGTATACATTTTGAATGTATCTCCGATCTGATCTAAATGTAGTTCATAAAATCATATACCAAAATGTCCTTCCTGTTAATGACTACTTCAGCTTCAACCGCAACAATACACGAGCACGTAATAGATTCAAACTCAATGTAAAGCGCTCCAAACTCGACTGCAGAAAATACGACTTCAGCAACAGAGTGATCAATGCCTGGAATGCACTACCTGACTCTGTGGTTTCTTCCCCAAACCCCCAAAACTTTAACCTTAGACTGTCTACAGTCGACCTCTCCTCGTTTCTAAGAGGTCTGTAAGGGGCGTGCATAAGCGCACCACTGTGCCTACCGTCCCTGTCCTACTGTCCTATTGTCCTCTTTTATCGTTAGTTTTTACTTATGTTTATACAAATTACTACTATACATGTTTGACAAATAAATAAATAAATAAAATAAATAAACATTCTGCAGGAACTTGGTCATCTTCTGATAGAATGTGATTATTTCCTCCAAGATATTTTTCCAAAAGCCGTTTCAAGGGAAAGAAGGGCGCTGGGTTCATCTCTATTCAAGATATGAGTTCCAGCTACTACAGTAGTTGGTTTAATCCAGGAGTCTGCAACCTTAAACACTCAAAGAGCCATTTGGACCCATTTCCCACAGAAAAGAAAACACCGGGAGCCACAAAACCTGGGTGGGTGTGGCCAACTCGACGTCACTCACTCCCACCCAGTCACAGAAAAACAAGGAAAAATCAAGCTCCTAACAAAGAACCTGCCTGAAGCTCATTCCACATTCCTGCCCGATAGAGATAATGAGATAATGACCATATAGAAAGTGGAAGCCTGACGTTTGGCTCCATTCACACAAGCAGGCAAACAGATCCCTAGAAAACCCATTCAAGACGGGATATTTTGAAATTTTCCCATGGCAAGATTTGGCAGCTAACGAAACAGAGTAGTAGAATCAGAATAAGCAGCCCCACACTCAAGACCCGACACAGGACAAAAGTCATTTAGCCGCAATGGGAATCACCCAAATCCTTTTAGAAACACAAAGCCCATATTGCACAAACCCCAAAACTTCAAAAACTTAGAACCATATAAGAATCCTTCCTTTTATCCAGTTTGTTGTTCAGCTAACCCAGAATGTCACTTCGCTTCTGCAATTAAAAACCTCCTTCTGAGCAGCTTCCGAAGGCTTTTCAATTTAAAGCAGGAGTCTCCAAAGTTTGCAACATTAAGACTTGTGGACTTCAACTCCCAGAATTCCTCAGCCAGCCATGTGGCAAAGTTTGGAGACTCCTGATTTAAAGTGACAGAATTTGTTTTTCTTCTTTGCCAAGCGATCTCCTGGCTGGAAAGTGAGTCCTGATTTTTTTTCCTTCTAACACCTACCTCTATCTTTCTCTTTCTTTCTCCCTTCCCTTCCCCCTCCCTCCTTCCCCCCTCTCTTTCTTTCTTTCAGGTGAACCGGCAGGTGAAAAAAGGCTTTTAAAAGTTTTTTTAAAAACCAGGAAGTGATGATGCCGGGGCGGGTGGGCGGAGTCTCACGCTGCCATCACTACTGGTTCTCCGAACCAGCCGCCACAACCGCTACCTACTCGCCCAAACCGGGCCGAACTGGGAGGATTTTACCCCTGAATCACATGACCCCAGAACACTACAACCCTTTAAAATATGAATTAGTTGCCAAGCATCCAAATTTTGATCACATGACTGTGAAAAACGGTCCTAAGTCACTTTTTTCAGTATTGTAATTTTGAACAGCCACTAAAATGAACAGTTGTAAATCGAGGACTACCATGGTGGCGCAGTGGTTAGAATGCAGTACTGCAGACTACTTCTGCTGACTGCCAGCTGTGCCTGCAATTTGGTAGTTCGAGTCTCACCAGGCTCAAGGTTGACTCAGCCTTCTGTCCTTCCGAGGTCGGTAAAATGAGGACCCAGATTGTTGGGGGCAATATGCTGATCTGTAAACCGCTTAGAGAGGGCTGTGAAGCATTGGGAAGCGGTATATAAGTCTAAGTGCCGTTGCTATTTGCTTATACTACGCGGAATATATCTGCACATCCTTTTTATTCACAGAAAATATTCTAACTGTAACAATATCGGCAATAAGCTTTTCGTAACCTTCACATTACCACATTTGACAGTTAGTTGCAATTCAAGCACAAATTATTTTTCTTTTCTTTTTTTCTTTTTTGTAGAAAAGGGGGTAGACAAAGGCTACTACACAATGGGAGCCAGACTGATTAGACTGGAGGATAAGGTAAGGTCTTTTGGGGGTGGGGGAAAATGCTATTTTTTCTGGGCAATTTCCAGAAATGTCCTGTGATCAGCTTGACTCTCAGCCTGCATCCTTTACTCAACATCTGAGCCAAAGAAATGTACTGGTCATGAGAAAGGTGTAAACTAAGTACGGGTTACATTGGGATAGTTTTTCATTGAAAACGCCGTCTCAATCTCTCAATCTGTCTCCGAGTGGGGAATGTCTGTGCTCAACCCCTTTGTGTGATACAAAGGTATGTTCAGAGTTTGCTTATTCTGAAACTCAAAAGCACTGAATAAACCATAATTCTCTTTTGCTTCCAAGGTGACCATTTTGGTTGTGTCCTAATTAGCTGTGGCGGAAGTGCTACTAGGAGAGTTGATTTTCATCTGTGGGAAATATTATCATGTATTCAATTTAATTATGTAAAATAATTTTTACATTATTTTAATTTTTGCCATTCACGTTTCATTTTTTTCCCTCCCTCCTTTTGCATCCTTTCTTTAATGATTTTATTCCGTCATTTCCTTGATATTAGTGTAGCTTTTGTCCCATGGTGAGTTATCCTGTGGCGCGTTAGCCGCGGCAAGTTGGCCATGGTGAGTTGGCCGTGGCGAGTTGGCCGTGGCAAGCGGCCCCCAAATGTTGATGGAACAATCCAATGGATTTATTTATTTATTTATTTTATTTATTTTATTTATTTATTCATTCATTCATTCATTCATTCATTCATTCATTATTTTATTTTATTTTATTTTATTTTATTTTATTTTATTTTATTTTATTTTATTTTATTTTATTTTATTTTATTTTATTTTATTTTATTTCAGCAGCTCGAGAAGCCTCAAACGTGCGAAAATGCCTAGGATCATCACCACGCGTTTGTAGCTTCTCGGACTGCTGAAGGGAGGGGAATGGAGATAGCTCCTGCCGCCCGTTCTTTCAGCGTCTCATGCGTTCCCTCAGCCATCCTCCCCTGCTTGGACTCACTGTGGGGTAGGAAGGTAGCGCATGAGCAGTGCTGGAAACTCGGCTTCTGGATATGCACAGAAAAAAAATTAAAAAATAAAAATAAAAAAAAATTTTTTAATGGCGTTGCCCAGGCACTGGCAACCAACCGCATCGGTACTGTGACGTCACCAGTGGGCCACTACCGGTGCTATAGAGTGGACCGCACTGGTAGGAACCCACCACTGATCATGCTTCCAATTGGAAGGTTTTCGTTTTTATTTTCTAATTTTCTTTTGGGGGAGGGGGGGGGAACAGCCTCTTTGGTTGAAGTGTCCCTGCATAAAACCTGTCAGTTTTGATCAGTGCAGAGAATGTTTCCAAGATCTGTTGGTATTAAAAATTTCCCTATAAAGTTGCCTTCTGTTGCCGCTTTATAATTTTAACTGGAATAGGAAGTGCCCACTGGTTTTTCCATTGGAATGGAAAGTGGTGTGCTCCAAAGCAAGAGAAACACACACACACAAAAAAATTCTAATTCTAAGAGAAGTGGAACGCGATAAAAGGGTAATGTAGATGCTAATAACTTTGATTAAAAATACCTATTATTTTTCACAATTCTACAGCAATCTGTTTTGCTATATATAGTTATAACTGACATGCCTGTGATAAAGTTTCAAGTGTACAGATTGTGTAAACATGATGGAGCTATGCGATAGCATTTAAAATGAGCAAAAATGCTGAGAAACGCAGAGGAGTAAATTTGTAGCCTTGAGGACATGAGCACGGTTTCAGGGCAAGTCACAGCAAAATAACTTACATAAATATACACTTCACTGCTGGGTGAATTCGTTTAGTTTTATTTTTAGTAAAAGGTAGTCGAACTGGAAAAGCAAAATAGTTGGGAAAATTACAAATACATTCTCTTTTTTTTGGTTGATGATGCCCTGGGCATGTTATAATATTAAAACTAAGTATATCTTAAGATAAAATAACAATGCCCCGTTTTCTACATCGTAATTTTCAACTTCTCAACTTTGGCTCATAGTTTTCTACAGTAGGATGCTGGTTTATGCAATAGCCATAATTATGATCACATCGGATGTCTATGGACATTCTCAGTCATCCAGGTCATGGTTGCCCCAAAAGTGCTAGAAGCAGCTTATTGGAAGGGAAGCAAAACGTCTTCAAAGAAAAACCAGAAAGTCCAGTTGCCTCTTGAAAAAGCACCTTTGGGATCAGATGGGATCTACTTTAGCAGGAGCAAATTTTCTATGGTGGGGGAAAATAATGAGCTTGATTTTTATTTACTTAAAAAACTATCTATGTATCTATCTATCATCTATCTATCTATCATCTATCTATCCATCCATCCATCCATCCATCTATTATCTATCTATCTATCTATCTATCTATCTATCTATCTATCTATCTATCTATCATCTATCTATCATCTATCTATCCATCCATCCATCCATCTATTATCTATCTATCTATCTATTTATCTATCTATCTATCTATCTATCTATCTATCTATCATCTATCTATCCATCCATCCATCTATTATCTATCTATCTATCTATCTATCTATCTATCTATCTATCTATCTATCTATCTATCTATCTATCTATCATCTATCCATCCATCCATCCATCCATCTATTATCTATCTATCTATCTATCTATCTATCTATCTATCTATCTATCTATCTATCTATCTATCTATCATCTATCTATCCATTCATCCATCTATTATCTAGCTAGCTAGCTAGCTATTATCTATCTTATCTATCTATCCATCCATCCATCTATTATCTATCTATCTATCTATCTATCTATCTATCTATCATCTATCTATCCATCCATCCATCCATCTATTATCTATCTATCTATCTATCTATCTATCTATCTATCTATCTATCTATCTATCTATCTATCTATCTATCTATCTATCTATCATCTATCCATCCATCCATCCATCCATCCATCCATCCATCCATCTATTATCTATCTATCTATCTATCTATCTATCTATCTATCTATCTATCTATCTATCTATCTATCTATCTATCTATCTATCATCTATCTATCCATCCATCCATCTATTATCTAGCTAGCTAGCTAGCTATTATCTATCTTATCTATCTATCCATCCATCCATCTATTATCTATCTATCTATCTATCTATCTATCTATCTATCTATCTATCTATCTATCTATCTATCTATCTATCTATCTATCTTTATGCCGCCCATCTCCCCACAAGGTGCTTACATTATAAAATAAGTAAAAATAATAATATTAAAACATTAAAAACTACACAGATTAGAATCATGCTAAAAAGAAAACTGTACTAAAATCGAAACTAAGCGAGCTAAGAGACAGACAGGCTAGGGATGAGGTTTTCTTACCCCGTCAGCCACCTCCAGCGATGGTCACCCTCCTTGGGGTCCCAAGCCAAGTGGCAAAGCCAGGTTTTGATACTCTTCCGGAAGGCCAAGAGGGAGGGGAGCAGTTTCCCTCCACCAGTGGTAAGAATGTTCCACAGGGATGGGGTCACAGCAGAAAAGGTTCTTCTCTTTGACCCCACCTGCTTCAATTCCTTAGCAGACGGGATCCCTAGCAGGCCTCTTCCACTGGCATGAGTGGGGTTGGACTTGTCCCATGGGGGAGAGACAGCTCCTCAGATAACCTGGACCCATGCCGTGTGAAAGCCTCACAGGTAACAACCAACACCTTGAATTGGATCCAGAAGCAAACTGGTAACCAGTGCAGCTGAAACAATAAAACCGTTACATGTGCAGCCCTAGGAGCACCCAGGAATGTTCACGCCGCTGCATTCTGGCACCAGTTGAATATGTCAATCACAGCAAACAAAGGAGAGAGAGGGAGGGAGAGGGAGAGGGAGAGGGAGAGGGAGAGGGAGAGGGAGAGAGAGAGAGAGAGAGAGAGAGAGAGAGAGAGAGAGAGAGAGAGAGAGAGAGAGAAAGTCATCAATCATCAATCATAAGTCTCTTCGTGCCCACAAGAGATCGAAGTCCAGTCCACCTTGAATTCCGTTGACTCTTATCTCCCATTCATTTCCCTTGGCCGTTAGTAGTTCAGATTCCTGTAGAGAGCTCAAGTTTACAATATATCTTTATACCCATTTGAACCAGTAGTGGGTTCTAAAACCCTTTACTACCGGTTTGCGCAGAAGCGTCCCAGGTGGGTGGGCGGAGCCTCCCACCACTGCCGCTACCAGTTCTTAGAACCGGGCCGAACCGGGAGCAACCCACCACTGATTTGAACTGTCCAGATCACCTGATTTTCCTGGCACTTGGCAATTTGAAATTGTTAGTAATATGAAGAGGGCATCCACCAGTTTCTGGAAGCTGAAACTATCGATGAAAATTTCGCAACCTTCATTGAGATAGCTAGAAATTTGGTAACAAAGGAGGAGAATGGTCATCTCATTCTGTCACGATGTGAATATTGCACCTCTGCAATATTTCTAGGTTTATTGTATTTTCTAATCAAGCAGACATGTGATATGTTTTACTGCGCATGTGTGCATTCCAGGAGTCTCCTCCTTTCCTTCTTCTCCTGTGAGCCTCGCCCGAGGCAGACGTGATTTCTTAGCTGAGAAAATGTAGCTTAATAACGTTTATATTCTTTTGTTACTTTTGTACTGAAATAAATATTTTGTTAATTAGAATTGAATCTCGGTTTTATTTTCTAAGTAAAGATGACTTCAAGGAAGCAAGATCCTATATCGCCTCGATAGGAATAATTCTTATTCCGTCACATTCCTTTTATGAATCGGGGGTTTTCATTCTAAGCAGCCTAAAGTCCATTCATCAGTGTATACTATAGCAGTGAAAAGAGAGCTAGAATGGATTCCTATCAAGTGGGATTTTTAGAAATTCTAAAAAGATTAGATCGTTCCTACTGTTTTTCAATTGAGCTATAAATTTTTGGATCTCTGTGTATGAGAGTGGGGATCATTCAGGAACCTTGAGAAGAAGATTAACTCTTCATGCCTTCATTCTCAGCTTCCCACTTGACTCTACAATTTTGCTCTAGCTAGACCTTTCTACAAAATGTGTCAGCTATTTATATAATTTGAGCCTGCCCTGATGCCATGAAACTTGATCCTTTGGTGATTTTATTCCTGGGAAAAATGGGCTCTGATTCTGAGTAGTCTAATGTAAAGGTTCTCCCTAAAGACCAACTAATTGCTTCTCTTTGTAGATGGGTGATTTGGCATTTCTCCAGGCAGGCTGATTGAGAAAGTTCAGAAAGTTGATCTTAACTCAGAACTGGAAGATCTCAGTTTAATGCTATTGAGTCCTTAGTATGATTCAACGGATTCAATTCCTGGTTTTACTCAGACATGCATTCAACACAACATGAATAATTGAAGCATATCAATTGGGACTACCAGAATTTCCTATGTCTGCAGACATGCAAAAGTCTCTCAATTGATTCAGTTAAATACAGAATGCAATATAGAATAATAGAGTTGGAAGGGACTCTGGAGATCTTTTAGTCCAACCTCCCCCCCCTACTCAAACAGAAGACCTTATATCCGTGATGGCGAACCTATGGCATGGGTGCCACAGGTGGCACGCGGAGCCATATCTGAGGGCACGCGAGGCGTTGCCCTATGTCAGCTCCAGCGCGCATGTGTGCGCTAGTCAGCTGATTTTTGGCCTTCTTTTCAGCCGTTTTCGCTCTCCCCAGGCTTAAGCAAAGCCTCCTGAACCGTGGGGATGGCGAAAAACAGCCCAACGGGCCTACCAGGAGTCCGGAGGCTTCAGTGAGGCCTGTGCGCATGCGTGGGGGGGCAGTGCGGGGGGTTGTGCACATGCGCGAGGGGCAGTGTGGGGATTGTGCACATGCGCGGGGGGAGGGCATTGCATTATGGGTGTGGGCATGCACATGCATGCTATTGCACGTGCACACACCCTTTTGGCACCCGAGCCAAAAAAGGTTCGCCATCACTGCCCTATATACCATTCTGGACAAATGGCTGTCCAGTCTCTTCTTAAAAACCTCCAGTGATGAAGCAGCCACAACTTCTGGAGGTAAGCTGTTCCACTGATTAATTGTTCTAACTGTCAGGAAATTTCTCCTTAGTTCTAAGTTGCTTCTCTCCTTGATTAGTTTCCACCCATTGCTTCTTGTTCTACCCTCAGGTGCCTTGGAGAAAAGTTTGACTCCCTCTTCTTTGTGGCAGCCCCTCAAATATTGGAACACTGCTATCATGTCACCCCTAGTCCTTCTCTTTGTTAGACTAGACCAGTGATGTCGAACCTATGGCACGGGTGCCACAGGTGGCACGCGGAGCCATATCTGCTGGCACGCGAGCCGTTGCCCTAGCTCAGCAACAGCGCACATGTGTGTGCCCGCCAGCTGATTTTTAACTTGCGCAGAGGCTCTGGGAGGGCGATTTCAGCCTCCGGAGGGCCTCTGGGGTGGCGGGGGGAGCGTTTTTGCACTCCCCAAGCTCCCAAGAAAGCTTCTGGAGCCTGGGGAGGGCGAAAAATGGGCCTACCGGGTCCACTGGAAGTCGGGAAACGGAGGAGTGGGGGGGTCGTGCACGCATACGCAGGGGGGTGGGGCAAGTGGGGGGCTTTGAATTATGGGTGTGGGCACCCACATGCGCGCGATAGCGCGCGCACACACTATTTCGGCACCCGAGGAAAAAAAGGTTCACCATCACTGGACTAGACATATCCAGTTTCTGCAACCATTCATCTTACGGTTTAGCCCTCGGGCCCCTAATCGTCTTCGTTGGTCTTCTTTGCACCCTTTCTAGAGCCTCAACATCTTTTTTGTATCATGATGACCAAAACTGAAGACAGTATTCCAACTGTGGTACAAAAGAAATGATAGAAATTAGCTTGCAGACTCTGTTTGGAAAACTGATTCAGAAATTGGAAAGGATCCCTTTGAACGGACTCTTTCAATCGAATATTCTCACACTCTTGTGCCAAATGCAGGGCTAACAAAGAAAGAAAACTCATGTTTTCTTTCATGAGGGAGGTGATAGTTTAAATTCAATTGCTGTAAGTATGAGAAATTTTGGAAAGAAAATAACTAGTGATGCTGTGCAGAAATGCATTGGTTGTTTTGTCCTCACACCTCTCATTCTCTACAAAACTGATCATAGACCTAAACCAACCAGGAGAAATCTAATAGCCTTCCACAGCATTGAATTTCATCTTTTGCTAAGTGTATCCTGTGTCAGCATCACCAGAAGACTATATGTGGTGTGTATTCTTCACATATAGCAAGTTGGAATGTTTTCACCCAAGAAATAGACATTGGGGATTTAGTCAGTCCTGATGGTGTTCAAGTGGGGGCACAGTTCCTTTGAGAATTGCACCCACATTGCCTATTGTAGAGCAGGCTGAGCTACAAGGTGGGGGTTAAATGTGTCATTAGCTTGGAGTCATTGAGTCGCCATAAGAGACCCAAGCCCAGTTCCCCTTGAATCCCATTGAACCTTATCTAGCGCCAATTTGGCTTTAACCGTTAGTTGATTAGATGCTTGTGTATAGATAGCAACAATACACTCTTCTCAGACGTGGGTTTCAGCAGGTTCTGACCAGTTCTGGAGAACTGGAAGTGGAAATTTTGAGTAGTTCGGAGAACCGGTAAATACCACCTCTGACTGGCCCCGCCCCCCTCTATTCTCTGCTTCCCGAGTCCCAGCTGATGGAGAGGGAATGGGGATTTTGCAGTATCCTTCCCCTGCCACACCCACCAAGCCATGCCACACCCACCAAGCCATGCCATGCCCACCAAGCCATGCTCACAGAACCAGTAGTAAAAAAATTTGAATCCCACCACTGACTCTTCTGTGCTTTGAACTCAACAAATGCTCCTGGTTATTTTCACATACTGTGACATTACTACTGGTAGTACCTTTGCTTTCTCTTGCCACAGTCATTCTACTTCTATTTGCAAGTCTTTGTATTTTATGATTTTCTCCAGCTCTTAATCTTTTCATTTGCTGTTTCCAGGTATTGCAATGTCCACTATGCAGATATTTTTGTCTTTCTTATCAACGATTGTTGTCGTTACTATTAAACTAAAAAAAATCATCTTTTTTCCTACTGTGCAGATCATTAAACATTAAAAAAAGTATAAATTGAGCATAACTTTTTCATGATTTATAATATAAAACCACAATTAACCATCATCCTGCCTTCGTAAAATGAAAGTCCTGTCGTGTTCTTTAAAAACAGAAATAAAGAGCTAGATATAGTATGTCTATTTTGAAAAATCCACGACTGGGATGATAAATTGTTGACATAAATAGCACTGCGGGTCAGAAGAAGTTGTCTTAGAAATCCAGTTCAGGAATGATTTCATTAATATTATTATCAAAGGCATACCAAACAACCAAACTTTATTGGTAGACTTGTAGAGTCTTATATAAATACCATATATGATTCAGGGGCGGGTTCCTAATTTTTTTACTACCACTCTGTGGGCGTGGCTTATTTGTGGGTGTGGCTTGCCAGCCATGTGACTGAGTGGACGTGGGTTGCCAGCCATGTGACCGGGTGGGCGTGGCTTGCCGGTCATATATTAGTTATTTCAGAGAGATGTTACTACTATTTTTGCTATTTTATACCGTACATGAAAAGCTTTGCATACAAAGTGTGTGTTACACCATGGCAACACAGCAACCTTTATATGCAGAAAATGCTATAGTTAAAAGACAAGCAAGTCTCATACAGCATTTTTGGTTTCAGTCATGGATTCCTTAGACGAAAATATTGAGGACTGTTAAAAGAACAGTATCTTTTAACAGTCCTCAATGTTTTCGTCTAAAGAATAACAGTATAAAACTGTATAAAATTAACAGTATAAAAGGTTAAGCTTTCAGAAAATGCCCACTTTGGGAAGCTTTAGGAATTAAAAAAAATGGCAGCGCCCAGGCACCGGCAACCGACCGCACCGGTACTGTGACGTCACCAGCGGGCCGCTACCGGTGCTATAGAGTGGACCGCACTGGTAGGAACCCACCACTGATATGATTATTTTATTAGTGGAGAAGGATGAATGCAGTACACTTCTTCTCCTACAAGCATTGGCTATAATGAGCCTGCTTACATTGAAAGGCATTAAAATGTCGGGATTATATTCATTCATCCTGAAGGCACTCTTTCGCTTTCAGTTACAGCCCAGAAATAGCTCAGAAATTACACTGCTCATTCATGAATTTTAGACTTAAGTGGCTGTTTCTAAAAATGTCCCGGCGGGTGGAGAGGTGAGTTGGTTCTGCTTGGCTGGGACTCTGGAGCGGCCCTGTGTTCATTTGGTTTGGCTCCCGTCACAAAATGCTACAGACTGAAATAACTTCTTATACATTGACATCTGCCTACGGAGAACAAGGGAAGAAGCCAGCCAAGGCTCTGCGCATCCAGAAAAGCAACCAGGATGATCAGGGGACTGGAGACTAAAACATACGAAGAGCGGTTGCAGGAACTGGGCCTGGCTAGTCTAGCGAAGAGAAGGACCAGGGGAGACATGATAGCAGTCTTCCAATACTTGAGGGGCTGCCGCAGAGAGGAGCGGGTCAAGCTATTCTCCAAAGCTCCTGAAGGCCAGACAAGGAATAATGGATGGAAACTGAACAAGGAGAGATTCAACCTAGAAATAAGGAGGAATTTTCTGACAGTGAAAGCAATCAACCAATGGAACAGAAGTTGCCTTCGGAAGTTGTGGGAGCTTCATCACTTGACTTTCAAGAAGAGATTGGACTGCTGTTTTTCAGAAATGGTGTAGGGTCTCCTGTTTCAGCAGGGGGTTTGGCTAGATGACCTACAAGGTCCCTTCCAACTCTGTTAATCTGATAAAATGAAATGGGGGGGAGTTTCCATGGGGAGGGGGTGTCACAGCACCATTTTGCATGTGTGTACAAGTAGTCCTCAACTTACCAAAGTTACAACAGCACTGAAAAAGAGCGGCTTGTGACCGTTTTTCACACTTACGACCATTGCAGCATCCCCATGGTCACGTGATCCCAATTCAGACAACCAATTCATATTTATGACAGTTGTAGTGTCCTGGGATCATGTGATCCCTTTTTGCGACCTTGTGACCAGCAAAGTTAAGGCCTCTCTGCAGGGGAAGCCAGATTGACTTAACAACCATGTTAGTAACAACAGCAGTGATTCATGTGACAACGGTGGCAAGAACGATCGTAAAATAGGGCAACATTCGCTTAACAAATGTCTCGCTTAGCAACAAAAATTTCAGGCTCCATTGTGAGTCGTATATCAAGGACTACCTATAATGGGGGAAGAGAGGTTTTTTAGCTTCGATGCCCTGTCTAGGTATGGGAAGTCCTCAATGTATGACTACAGTTGGGGCCAGAATTTCCACTACTAAACAAAGGGATTGTTAAGTGAGCCATGCTCCATTTTACAACCATTCACTACAGTTAAGCGAATCACTGCGGTTGTTAAGCGAATCACGTGGTTGTTAAGCAAATACAGCTTCTCCCATTGACTTTGCTTCTTTGAAATTGGCTGGGACAGAAAGGGATGTTGAGGCACCGACCCGGGTCATGGTCCCTTAGCCCCCAGGCCACCCGCCTACAGCCAGCTTTCCTCCTCCGCTGGCCCTCCCCCGGCCAAAATGGCCCCTGCAACAACAAGCAGGAACCTCACAGAGCCACAAAGAGCTCAAAAAGCAACTGTCACACTTTACACAAAAATAACACAAAAGCTACAGAACTGACTCACACACAATGCAGAAGCAGCTGGACTTCACACAAAATGGCCCCTGCAACAAAGCAGGAACCTCACAGAGTCACAGTTACAGCGAATAGGTAGATTTTAAAAAATGCTTTTAAAAAATAATTTTAAAAAAGGTTCGGATGATCCCCTCTCAGCTGATTGTCAAACAGCTGAGAGTTGGGGACTTTTTAAAAACTTTTTAAAGCATTTTTTTACTACCAGCTCCGTGGAATAGGTAGTAAAAATGCTTTTTAAAAAGTTTTTTAAAAAAGGTTCATCGGCTGTGACCATCAGCTGTGTCCCGCGATGGTGGAAAACTTTTTTTTTTTACTTTTTAAAAGCATTTTTACTGAACCAGAAGTATTTGTTACAGGAGTGGGTTCCTCCCGGTTCAGACTGGTTCGCCCGAACCGGTAGCGACCCGCTGGTGATGTCATGATGACATCACCGACCCGGTTCAGCCGGTGCCGGTCCGTGGGCACCGCCATCTTTTTTTTTGAATTTTTTGGGAATTTTTTTCTTCTTCTGAGCATGCGCAGAAGCCGAGTTTCCAGCACTGTGCATGCGGTCGCCATCTTGTTTCTGCCCCCCCCATTTTTTGGCACTGCGCGCGTGTGTAAAGCATGCACGCGCCAACGAGGCGCACCCACGCGGCATGGGAGGAAGCGAACCGGCAGCGAGGTAAGTTAGAACACACCCCTGATTTGTTACTAACGGTTGGGCGAACCAGCCCTAACTGGTAGCATTTCACCCCTGGGTGGTAGATATACCAAGATGGCACAATTGTGAAATTAACGTCCTGCCCCTTTAAATGCATGGCCTGTGTGGTTCATGTAAAAAGGAGAGGGGGTCCAATATTGGTTGAGATGATCATGTTGACACTTTTGACAGACACATCCATGTGAAGCCCCCTTATTTGACTCAATGAAGTCCTTCAACAAGGTGGTGGGACGTCCTTCTCTCCCATAAACACACAAACCAGAGACATATATTTGTTGCATATTTGATTCCCTTTTTTGTTTAAACCAATGCTGTTTCAATTAAGAAAGTGTTGATAGCAATTGAATTTTACCTATTTGGATTAACATTTGCTTCAGTTCCTGACATTATCAGCATTAATCCGTTTTCTTCCAGCACACCCCTGTGTTTGACCTCTTTTTTGTTCAACATAATGATATTTTATGCTGCTATTATATAGAGAATTACAACAGCACTTTTGAATCTTTTGGTGAATTAATTCTGTCATTTTTAATAGACACATTTTTGTATTGGACTAGGAAACAGAGACTGCCTTAAAGTATGGCAGTGCTGTTTCTTATATGAAATATATAATACACAACTGGGTCTTCATTTCACTCTTGGAGAATATCCAGTTCTTGAAGGCTTCTTAGATCAGTGATAGTAAATAAGATGAAGTTCTAAGTTTAGCAGCTGTAATGCAAACTTGTGGCTTTAAACCCAAAATACCCAGCCGTAAGATGCATGTGAATGTTGGTGCAAAATGTTTGTAATACGTGTGGCTTTGCGTCCTCTGCTTCGTATAAATTCCACCACCACAATCGTAACATAAAATTAAGGACAGCAGAAATGAAAAAACCCAAGATGGTGGCCTTGACCATAGAATTACACTTCACCTCTTTGCATGCATACAACATATTGTAAACCAGATGGGGGCAGAGTTTGATCATGCCATCACAACCATCACCTTGGCTTTTTGGAAAGACGGACACCCACGGATGCCCTTCCATGCCATAGAGCGGGGGTGAACATCCATAGGTATCCTAGGTCAAATTAAGAGCATCCCTTCATTTATTTAACCCCTTGGTGGGGGCTGGAATAGAAAACCTCCGAGGTCCTTTCCAACTCTGTTATTCTGTTATGTCCAGTGGTGGGAATCAATTTTTTTTACTACCGGTTCTGTGGGCGTGGCTTCATGGGCGTGGCTTCGTGGGCGTGGCAGGGGAAGGATACTGTAAAATCTCCATTTCCTCCCGATCAGCTGGGACTCGGGAGGCAGAGAATAGATGGGGGCGGGGCCAGTCAGAGGTGGTATTTACCGGTTCTCCGAACTACTCAAAATTTCCACTACCAGTTCTCCAGAACTGGTCAGAACCTGCTGAAACCCACCTCTATGTCCTGATCCTTCACACCTAAAGAGAAAAAAGATGGCCGAACTGAGGTGATCTACCTTACAGGTATACTAGGTAATCGTGTCTAGCTTAGTCATGTCTTGAAATGGAGTGAAAAGAATGAAGATGTGAAGGAGTATTATTGGGTTATTGGGTCAGGAAATGTATAGTAACAGGTAGTCCTCAACTTATGACCACAGTTGTGTCCCAAAACGTTTGCTGCTAAGCGAGACAGTTGTGAAGTGAATTTTGCCCTATTTATGACCTTTCTTGCCACAGTTGTTAAGTGAATCACTGTAGTTGTTAAGTTAGCAACACCATTGTTAAGTGAATCTGGATTCCCCATTGACTTTGCTTGTCCGAAGATGCAAAAGGGCCATGATCCCAGGACACTGCAATCGTCATAACTATGATCAATTGCCAAGCATCTAAATTTTAATCACATAACCATGGGGATGCGGCAATAGACATAAGTGTGAAACATGGTCGTAAGTCACTTTTTCAGTGCTGCTGTAACTTCGAACAGTCACTAAATGAACTATTGTAAGTTGAAAACTACCTGTGTTACCCCAGCAAGCAATTCTAAAGATATACTGTATTAATCCCACCAAGGATCACTCTGGGTACAGAGGGGGAAAACAGTGGGTTGTGGGAGTAAACTACATCCTTGGCTGAGATATGTAAAGCAGTTACATGGGTGAATGAGCTGAAGTGGTGCAGTGGTTAAATGCAGCCATTGCAGGCTGACTGCTAGTTCAACAGTTCAGCTGTTCAAATCTCACTAGGCTCAAGGTTGACTCAGCCTTCCATCCTTCCAAGGTCGGTAAAATGAGGACCCAGATTGTTGGGGGCAATATGCTGAACTCTGTAAACCGCTTAGAGAGGGCTGTAAAGCACTATGAAGCGGTATATAAGAAAAATGCTATTGCTATATCCCCTAAATCCGTGATGGCGAACCTATGGCACGCATGCCACAGGTGGCACGCAGAGCCATATTGAAGGGCACGCGAGTCGTTGCCCTATGTAAGCTGCAGCGTGCATGCGTGCACTGGCCAGCTGATTATTGGCCTTGGGGAAGGCCGCTTTGCCCTCCGGAGGGTTCAGGGAAGCTTCCTGAAGCCCCAGAGTGTGAAAAACGGCCCAATGGGCAAACCGGAAGTTTGGAAAAACGCACTTCCGGTTTGCCGTTGGCCCATTTTTCTCACTCTGGAGGGTTCAGGAAAGCCCCGGATTGCGAAAAACAGCCCAACGGGCAAACCGGAAGTGCGCTTTTCCGAACTTCCGTTTTGCCATTTTTCACCGTCTTAGGCTTCAGTGAAGCCTTTGCGCATGCGCGGGGGCAGGGGTGTGTACACATGCGCAGGGGGCAGCACGGGGGGGTATGTGCATGCATGGGGGGAGGGAATGGGTGTGGGCATGTGCGTGCACGCTAGTGCACGCACACACACACCCTGTTGGCATGCGAACCAAAAAAGATTCGCCATCACTGCCCTAAATCTTCATTTTCTCTGCCGTTGGTTATACAAAGACTGTACAAATGATATTTCTTGTGCAGTTTCTTTTTTCTGTTAGCCCCGACTCTTTGTTAACCGTGAACAGAAAATAGCAACTTAATATGAGGGTGGATTTGATCTATTTCTGGTTGTTTTAGGGTGGAGTTTTGTTTGCCTTAACTCATTTGCATTAGTTAATTAGACCCTAGTTTGAGCTGTTCTTATGTCTGTTTTAAATCCTGTATTTTTTTTTGTCCAATTATTGGATGAAGTTCTGCTGCTGAGTAAGCCCTCTTTTCAAGTTGGATTAAAAGATTGTGTTTTTCTTGTAGGAATAAGAGGTAAATCCTTTCCTGCATCCATTCTCCACTGACTGGGGAACATGTCACAATAAGCCTATCTTTTCATTCAACTTTAAGATAATTAATGATATTACAAAACTATACGGGAGGAGTATTGCTACAACGAGAGTGGTGTCATTATGTCACTATTCTTCACAGCCTCGTGGTACTACAATTAGCTGCTTGCTTCCTGCATAAGCCATAGGTTCGTGGAGAAACATCTGTCCAAGCTACAAAATGTAACAATAAACTTTAAAAGGATAAAATGGTAATTGGCAAGTTTCCTACCACGATCACTGTTGTCCAGCGGTGGGTTGCTCCCGGGTTCGGACCGGTTCTTAGAACCGGTAGTGCTGGCGGCAGGAGGCTCCGCCCACGCGCACGAACCGGTGGCAAAATTATTTACAACCCATCAGTACTGTTGTACCTTGTGCCTCCAGTGCTTAATGCCTCTTCATAGCCATTCCCAAATTTTAATGAGAATTTGCCGGAGACAACTGAAGACTAATTCTTTGCAAAAATATTGCAAAGAATCTGCAATATTTTGCAAAAATCTGACCGCAGGACGGTGAGTTAAAATCTGCTAGAGTCTTCTTGTTTGGTCAAAATGTATAGCTCTCAAGAATATATAATAATTGTCAGTGTTCCGGAAGAACCCAACTCCAATTAAAAACTCCAAGATGAACATTTTCTCAAAGTTCCCATTTATTAGAGTAGGCATACCGGCACATCTGGGAAAACCCGAATCTGAGATTTCTGGGTTTCCCCCCAGTAAATCAAAACCCCAAATCCAGCCCCTGCACCCATCAGTCCATCACATGGTCCAATCACAATCCGTCCCAACTCGAGCCATCACTTCAACCACTCTTACTCCAGGTGCAGGAATACCATGACCTTGACCGAAAAGAAGACTGCTATTATGTCTAACGCTACTCCCTCTACTAAATCCCCCCCTCCTAGTTACCCAAGCACAAGAATGTGGCAGCGTGGAAGCTTCCGGTGTTAATATGGCATCCAAAGCTAACAATAATATGCTTTATTCTGCTCACTGTACTACTTGTGGTGTGTGAATCCATTCTTTTAAGGCGGGGTAACTTTAAGACTTGTGGACTTCAAATCCATGTTGGCTGGGGAATTCTGGGAGTTGAAGTCCACGAGTCTTAAAGTTGCCAAGGTTGGAAGCCCCTGCTTTAGGGCAAAGGCTAACACCATGTAGTCTTCTCTAATCAGGAGGACCAATGATGAATTCCTCCCTACATCTGATCGTTCATTGTAGTGGACCTTAATGAATCGTCAATAAGACGTTGACAATAGAGCCGCGGTGGCGCAGTGGTTAGAATGCAGGAATTCTGCTGACTGCTGACTGCCAATAGTTTGGCAGTTCAATTTGCACCAGGCTCAAAGTTGACTCAGCCTTCCGTCCTTCCAAGGTGGGTAAAATGAGGACCCAGATTGTTGGGGGCAATAGGCTGATTCTGTAAAGGGCTGTAAAACACTGAAGCGGTATATAAGTCTAAGTGCTATTAGTATTGCTATTAAGGGCTTTGTGTAACTCCAAGAGAGTGGGTACCATTGTCCCTTGGGGGGAGAGGAATGCCCATCTAGAAGGTGGAGACCATGAGTCTGACTCTGTAAACCGCTTAGAGAGGGCTGTCAAGCACTGTGAAGCAGTATATAAGTCTAAGTGCTAGTGCTATTGCTACCATCACAAATATATTACAAGTATATTAAGAGCCATGGTGGTATAGTGGCCCCCGCTGTCTGGAACCAACTAACCGCAGAGATCCGAATTATCCCCACCTTGCTGGCCTTCCAAAAAGCCATCAAGACATGACTTTTCCTGCAGGCGGGGTATGGAGACAATTTTACATCTTAGGTCTCCCCCATGTATGTACGGTTTTTATGTTTTTTTAAAAATTCTTTTTAATACTGTTTTTAAATTTTATATTATTTAGTTGTTCTTCAAATGTTGTACGCCGCCCTGAGTCCTCAGGGAGTAGGGCGGCTTATAAGAGCACTAAATAAATAAATTAAATAAATAAATAAATAGAATGTAGTATTGCATGCCAATTCTGCTGACTGCCAGCAGTTCGATCCTGACAGGCTCAAGATTGACTCATCCTTCCATCCTTCCGAGGTCGGTAAAATGAAGACCCAGATTGTTGGGGGGCCACATGCTGACTCAGAGGGCTGTAAAGCACTGTGAAGTGGTATATAAGTCTAAGTGCTATTGCTAAGACATCCACACTAGTGAAAGAATAGTCCTATTTCTATTTTGTGGGCCTTCTGGAGGTGCCACCACCTTCTCCTTGGAGTAGCTCATCCTCGTACAAAACCATTACCTAACGAGTTTTGTAAAGAAGTGGAAATCTTGCTCTGAGTAGAAACATTTGAGGTTTTACTGTAGGTCAGGGTTGGGCAAACTATGGTTCTTTGAGGACCTGTGGACTTCAACTCCCAGAATTCCTGAGCTAGCCATGCATGCATGGCTGGCTCAGGAATTCTGGGAGTTGAAGTCCACAGGTCCTCAAAGAACCATAGTTTGGCCACCCCTGCTGTAGGTCCTATTCCTGCCCTTAGCGCCCTGTGACAGGTAGTCCTGGAGTTACAACCACCATTGGGATCAGAATTTCTGCTGCTGTCCTTAAGTGAGCGGTGCCCAATTTTACAATCTTTTTCCCAGGGTGGTTAAGGAAATTACTGCAGTTGCAAAGTGAATCACGGCTTCCCCCATTAATTTCGCTTATCCACAGCTGGCTGGGAAGGTTGCAAATGTTGATTATGTGACCCCGGGATACTGCAATTGTTATACAAATACATGCCAGTTGCCAAGCCCTTGAATTTTGTTCACATGACCATGGGAACGCTGCAACCGGTTATAAGTACGAGGACCAGTCGTAACTGCGTCACTTTTTTTCCCCGGTGTCATTGTAACTTTGAGCCTGTTGCTGAACAAATGATCATAACTCAAGGACTACCTGAATTTAATGCTGCTTCTTTTCCGTACAACTCACCTAACTTCTTACAGTCATTTCGGTTTTTCTAATCTCTCTAAAATCCAAAGAGCGCTTTAATATTGGGTAGACTCAAACCAAGGAGGAAGAAAGGTTTCAAAACCTTTTATTCCTCCGGGTTTAGGGAAATGAAATCCCTGTTGGCACCAAATCTTGGAGAAAGCCAAATTTAGCTCTGGTGGTGTGTGGGTGAGGGAACACATGGGCTGATTTTCCTCCAACTCAGTTTAATTTCCTGGTCTGGCTCCATTTCTAAATATAGCCTTTCACATTTCATATAGGAATGTTTGCCTATACAAGGTAAACACCTTCTTGTAAGCCTCCTTTTAATGAGTAATTATTGACTTTTGAAATATATTTAGTTTCTTTTTATTTATCAGCATGAATTAGGTGGGGAAAAAATTAACTGCGGCTATTACATTTTGGCACTCTCAATTTATTTTTCACGAGGGAAGTTTAAGTGGCGCATGGCTTTTCAATCTGTGGGCAAACCAATGAAGACTTTAAATTTTAATGAAACTGCATGTTAAAAAGTTATGATGTTTATGTAGTAAACTTACCAAGCACATCTAAATTATATTAAAGTAACCAAAATATATTTTACAATCCCCAAGGCATGTGACAACTTTTGTGCACCCCTAAAGTTTGGAAATTGAAAGTTGAAAAATTTAACACACCTAGTGCAAATGTTACCAATTCTGTTTTAAAAATGCAACAGAATAACAGCATAGAATAAAAGAATACCAGAGTTTGGAAAGGGACCTTGGAGCAGGGCCGTCTTAACAGCATTATGTGCCCCGGGCAAAGCAGTGTACTGGGACCCCTACGACTACTACTCACAGGAATAAAAATGTAAATGGTCGATAAAATTAAACATATATTTATTTTATTGGCACTGCCAACAAAATCGGTGTTGAAACATTAAAAACATGCTGTGCAGCAATAACTAATCAGCATGATAAACATTTGAACAATACACAAGGCTTGAAAAACACAATAATACTCAATAAGCCATACAGTTGCTGTATTTATATGATACAAGGGGCATTGAAGGGTTAACATATACACAGATTTAGTATGGGGCCCCTATGGTCGTGGGGCCCATGGGCAAGTGCCCATCAGGCCCATGCTTTAAGACAGCCCTGGAGGTCTTCTAGTCCAACCCCCTGCTCATTATGTTAGGGTCTGGATGGGGAAGAACCGGCTAAAACTTAACCCTGACAAGACTGAGTGGCTGTGGATATTGCCTCCTAAGGACTTGACCAACTGTCCCTCCTTGGTTCTTGGGGGGAAGAAATTAGCTCCCTCAGAAAGGGTCCGCAATTTGGGTGTCCTCCTAGACCCACAGCTAAAATTGGAGCAACATCTTTCAGCTGTGGCTAGGGGGACCTTTGCACAAGTACGCCTTGTGCACCAATTGCGACCCTACTTGGAGAAGGAAGCACTTCTCACAGTCACTCATGCCCTTATCACCTCACGGCTAGATTACTGCAATGCGCTCTACATGGGGCTACCCTTGAAGAGTGTCCGGCGACTGCAATTGGTGCAAAATGTAGCTGCGCGAGCTGTGGTGGATGTACCTAGATGCACCCACGTAACACCTATCCTCCGCCAGCTGCATTGGCTGCCCATTAGTCTCCGGATCCAATTTAAGGTGTTGGTCGTTACCTTTAAAGCCCTACATGGCTCAGGGCCAGGTTACCTTCGGGACTGCATCCTGCCGCATACCTCCCTACGACCGGTTAGGTCCCACAGAGTGGGTCTCCTCCAGGTCCCATCGACCAAGCAATGCCGGTTGGCGGGGCCGAGAGGGAGAGCCTTCTCTGTGGGAGCCCCCTCCCTTTGGAACCAACTCCCTCCAGAGATCAGGACTATCCCCACCCTGCTGGCCTTCCGTAAAGCAATAAAAACTTGGCTCTTCCGGCAGGCAGGGTGTGAGTGAAAGTTCTTTTTAAAATATTGATAGTATTTTAACATGTGTTTTTTAAAATTGCTTTTATTGATTATATGTTTCTATACCTGTTGTTAGCCGCCCGGAGTCCCTCGGGAGTTGGGCGGCATAGAAATTTTAATAAATAAATAAATAAAATAAATTATGAGCCGAGGTGGCGCAATGGTTAAATGCAGCACTGCAGGCTACTGCTAGTTCAGCAGTTCAGCTGTTCAAATCTCACCGGCTCAAGGTTGACTCAGCCTTCCATCCTTCTGAGGTCGGTAAAATGAGGACCCAGATTGTTGGGGGCAATAGGCTGAACTCTGTAAACCGCTTAGAGAGGGCTGTAAAGCACTATGAAGCGGTATATAAGTCTAAGTGCTATTGCTATTGCTATACCATTTCAGACAAATAGTTGTCCATTCTTTTCTTTAAAACCTCCAGTGTTGGAGCACCCACAACTTCTGGAGGCAAGTGATAGATGTAGATTGCTGTTTCAACCCCTAGTGACTGGGAAAAGTGGAAGATTTATTTACTACATTTATTTGCCACCCATCTCGTTTTGAAATGACTCTGTAGGTCTTGCTCTAGTCCAGTGATGGCGAACCTATGGCACGGGTGCCACAGGTGGCACGCGGAGCCATATCTGTCGGCACGCGAGCCGTTGCCCTAACTCAGCTCCAGTGCACATGTGCGTGCCCGCCAGTTGATTTTTGGCTCATGTGGAGGCTCTGGGAGGGCGATTTCAGCCTCCAGAGGGCCTCCAGGGTGGCAGGGGGGAGCGTTTTTGCCCTCCCCAAGCTCCAAGAAAGCCTCTGGAGCCTGGGGAGGGTGAAAAATGGACTCATTGAGCCCACTGGAAATTGGGAAATGGGGGAGTGGGGGGGTCGCACACACATGTGCAGGAGGGTGGAGCAAGTGAGGGGCTTTGAATTATGGGTGTGGGCACGCACGCGCATACAATAGCGCGCAAACGCCCTATTTCGGCACCCGAGGAAAAAAAGGTTCGCCATCACTGCTCTAGTCCATAGATTTGTTGCATGCTCTCAATGAACAGATAAGCGCAGTTAAATTGAGCATTTAAGAATACAACAAGCCAGCAAGACAAACAGAGAATAACACTAAGATTAACACTAGACCAACAACCAAGCCGTAAACAACACCCCAATCAAAGAACTACCAACTCAGACAAACAATCAAACAGTAAACAACAGCCTAATCAAGGAACCAGCAAGAAGAGTCCCATTTTCACTAGGAATTGGTTCAGCTGGTAAAAGTTAATTTACAAAAAAAATCAAACACATGTTTGTTGTATCTAAGTTTATTCCAAAGTATATACCAAGCCATCTTGAAATGTTGATGACATTGTTTGTAGGACAGCAGCATCCCCGGATTAGATCCTTGACTTACAACCACAATTGTGCCCAAAATTTCAGTTGCTAAAGTGAGCTAGTTGCTAAGTGAGCTTTTGCCCCATTTTACGACCTTTCTTACCACAGTTGTTAAGTGAATCACTGCAGTTGTTAAGTTAGAAACACGATTGTTAAGTGAATCTGGCTTCCCCATTGACTTTGCTTGTCAGAAGATCACAAGGGGTGATCACATGACTCCAGGACACCGCAACTGTCATAGATATGAAGCAGTTGTCAAACGTCTGAATTTTGATCACGTGACCATGGGGACACTGCAACAAAGTGTGAAAAAAGGTCCTAAATCACTTTTTTCAGTGCCATCGTAATTTCTAACAGTCACTAAAAAGAATTGTTGTAAGTTGAGGATTACTCTGTATGGGAAGACAGAATTGATATTTTGCCTGAATGGTTGTTTGATTTTGGGATACCTACAGAGGTGGTATTCAGCCGGTTCGGACGGTTCGGGCGAACTGGTAGTAGCGAACTGGCGCTTTGCCGTCCTATTTAGCCATGTTTTCAAACCCCACGCGGGGGTGCAAGCCGCGTGTGCGAGCAAAGCGCATGCGCAGAAGGCTGTGCGCATGCATGGAAGGGTTCGCGCGCTCACATTTTTGGTGCTGGGCGAACTGGTAGGTAAATTACCGTATTTTTTGGAGTATAAGACGCACCTTTTTCCTCCCTAAAAGTGGCTGAAAATTTGGGTGCGTCTTACACTTCGAATGTAGCTTTTTTCCCAGCCCTAACTAAGTGCTAACAGATCTTTCCAGCTCTTACCTTGCAGGCTCTTTCATTGTTACTCTCTCAGAAGAATATTTTTCCAGCCCTAAGTCTTTGCAGAATTTTTTTCATTGCTCTACTTGTTCTGAATAAGTTTTTTTCTAGCCCTAACCAGGTGCTAACTATCTTCCCAGCTCTTGCTGGTTTGCATGCTCTTTCATTGTTACTCTCTCAAAAGAAGGTTTTTTTAAGTCCTAACCAGGGGATAAAATAATGTGCTGAAGCTGACCAGACTAAGGATGCTAGCCAGATGAATACCTGGTAGGCAGATTGTTTTCCCCTATTTTCCTGCCCCAAAACTAAGGTTATACTCCAGTGCGTCTTATACTCTGAAAAATACGGTATGTGAATCCCACCTCTCGATACCTACGACAAGAAACTGACATAACCAGAAATGCATCAGATCAGAAGATGGCTATCCCTGATTTCTAAACTCACTCCCAGCTCTCTCCAAACCTCCAGATTTGAGATAAATCTTTCCGCAACATGGTCAGGCTTTCAGAGTGGGATTAGTTAAGACTGGCTGTTAAGACGGCTCGGCTGGGTCCAGTTTGCTCCAGTCATACATAACAGGCTGCTTTTTCTCTCCTTTTAGGACCTGTGGTTTTGGCAGTGATGTCCCCACCCCACCCCCGTGGGAGATAAGGCCATTTCTACCATGTCATTGACCAGAGGCAGCCGCAGAACATTAGAAGGGCTCCTCACTGTCGAAGCCGGGCTGTTTTAAAAGCCTACGGTCAGCCTGATCCCAAGCAGACTGATATTATCTCATTAGTGGTGGCATTTTCAGCAGACGGCAGAACAAGGGCATCATTAACACAAGAGAGAAAACAGTTGACTGCGGATTTGGGTTTCTGTCTATTATACGACATCTCTCAAATCCCGTATTAAGGAACTGCCTTCGTTAGAATCCAGGTTTTAAAAGGCTGGGAAGTTGAGAATATATTCAAGCGTTTTTCACACGGCAAGGGGTTTTTTTAGAACATCAAGAACAAAGCAGAGAGGGGAAAAATGGCTGGCATTTCTTTCATGGCTACGTAGGCTGCAGTCCTAGAAAACATTTCCCAATTTTTAAAAAGGCAGGCGCAAAAACCATATTGTCCCTCCCCCAGTGTGTAATCTGTGTCCATTTCTACACACAACTTTGGGAAGCTGTGAAAATCCCATCAACTAAGCTGTCTTTCTCAGAGCTGGTTAAAAAAGAATGGAAGCCCAGCTGAGTGCTATAAGGGAATAAATACCTGCTCCCAATTGGACCAGCGTTTGCAAATCATCTAAGAATGAAAAGGTGCTGTATAAACCCACATGGAAAAGGGAAAAAATGGGATATCTACATATCAGGTATTATCTTCCATTCAAAAATTGAAGATTAAAAAATAGCATGCAATGTCTTAAGAACGCTGCATCAGACACAACAGTAAAAACATGTAAAAAACAACAGCAACCCAAGGAATAAAGTAGAAATGTGCGAGCCTGAGCTTTCTTACATTTCATTACCCAACTAGGTAACATCATCAGTGTGAGAAGAGAATGGGGTTTGCGCTCTGTTTATTTATAAATGGCTTGCCCTGTCAGTGTTGGTAGGAGTAGTCTTTGTGATTCCATGATTAGGCTGTTGTTTACTGTTTGATTGTTGGTAGTTCTTTGATTTGAGGTGTTGTTTATAGCTTGATGGTTGATCTGGTGTTAATCTTGGTGTTATTCTCTGTTTATCTGGGTGTTGATTACTGGTAAGGAGTTGTTTTGGTCTTTTTGTTTCCCTTTTAGTTTTGGGATTGTCTTTTTTGAATGGCACGTAGATGTTGTTTATCTCCACAGTTCAACCTTGAGCTACAAAATACTCCCTTCTAAAGTAGAAATGCAACAGAGGTCCAGAAATGCAACACTCAGTTCCATTCTTACTTAGAATGTGAGAATTCCCTGCAATGTATTGTAAGGTATAAGGCTCTCCTAAGAGAGGGCTGTTCGTTTGAACCCAGCTGCTGTGGCCTAGAGGTAGAGCTCTTGCCTCACAACCAGGAGGTTGTGAGTTCAATCCTAGGTAGAGGCAGATGTAGGGTCTCCTGCTTGGGCAGGGGATTGGACTAGATGACCTGTAAGGTCCCTTCCAACTCTGTTAATCTGTAATCTGTTTCCTCTGACTTAGATCACCTCTATGGACTTCCAAATGAGATGTGAAAATACCCCCTTTTGAAAGTAGCCATGGAGGCTGAGTTCATGTAGCTGAAACTATCCATATTTTGTAGAAACCCATTAAGGTGTGTATTGGTACAATTAAAATTAGCTAAGCATTAAATGGTGATGTTCTACCAAGACCAGTGAGCAAAAGAAAATGTTCCTGCCATTTTGTTCAAGATCACGATTACCGTAATTGGCCTGAGAAGACAGACAGGACCCTTTATTTCAGGGGTCCCCAAACTTGGCAACTTTAAGACTTGTGGACTTCAACTCCCAGAATTCTGGGAGTTGAAGTCCACAAGTCTTAAAGTTGCCAAGTTTGAAGACTTCTGCATCTATTTTACGTTCCTCTGGTAAATTTGGTGATTTTGGAATGGAGCTCTTGGTTGGGTTCTGTGCAAAATCCTCTCTTTTAATCCATACCCAAGCAGATGCTTAAATCTGATCACTAGCAGCCATTCACAAACCATTAGCCCTCAATCAAACAAGTATCTTCATGCACTCAGATTTTGTAGACTAAACATTCGGTCGCTCAGACAGGAGTGGTAATCTGCAATCCAGGTGCATTCCACGCACATACCTTTTTTAAAAAAAGAAAAGAAAACAAAAAAATTGCCATCCGGAGCCTTCCAAGATTGTGATACTGAAATGTTTTGGCAAAAAGTAACAGTGGCATGCAGCGGGAGGTAAAAGATAACAGGTGAGTTAACTCTTAAATAAACTACAGATAGTCCTCGACTTAAAACCACAATTGAGCCCCAAATTTCTGTTGCTAAGCGAGATGGTTGTTAAGTGAGTTTTGCCCCATTTTACGACCTTTCATGCCACAGTTGTTAAGTTGCAGCCGTTAAGGGACACAGTTATTCAGTGAATCTGGCTTCCTCGTTGACTTTGCTTGTAAGAAGGTCGCAAAAGGTGATCATATGACCCCGGGACACTGCAACAGTCATAAATATGAGTCGGTTGCCAAGCATCCTAATTTTGATCACGTGACCCTGTCTGAAGTGGTGTAGGGTTTCCTGCCTAAGCAGGGGGTTGGACTAGAAGACCTCCAAGGTCCCTTCCAACTCTGTTATTCTATTCTATTCTATTCTATTCTATTCTATTCTATTCTATTCTATTCTATTCTATTCTATTCTATTATTATTCCATTCCATTGCATTCTATTCTATTCTATTCTGTTCTATTCTATTCTATTCTATTCTATTCTATTCTAAAGTAGAGGACAACCTGTACTTAATTTTGAAAGCACCTCTCTGTAAAACAGAGTGAGGAAATCCTATGCCTCCCAAATATCATTATGATGTAGGACATCGTAACAGTTTATGGTGGCTGTGTCATTTTTTTTTAAATGAAGTCCCTAGTTACCAAAATATTGCCCCCTCCTTAACTAAAACATGAATCGCAACGAAGAAGTAATAGTAGTAGCTGCTGTTTCATGATCATCAAGAAATTGGGGATTAAGCTGAAAACGCCTTTCGGAAATAATTATGGATTTTAGATTCATCAGGTAGATCAGGGATGTCAAACTTGATTTCATTGAGGGCCGCATCAGGGTTGTGTTTTACCTCAGTGGGCTAGGTGGGCGTGGCCATGGTGGGCGTTGGCAGCTCGACATCACTCCTGTTGGGGGCACCTCTGGTGGCCCGGGGGGGGGGGGGCTGGGGGGATCCACTTTTGCTAGTAGTTTGTTTTGCTAGCATTCTGCCAGCCAAAATGGAGCCCGGGGGGGGGGGGGGGGGCAGCTAAAATGGAACTCGGGGGGGGGGTATATTTTTGGATGTGACGGCCTCCTGCAGCCCTCTGGTAACAAAAAGGGCTACCGCGCGCAGCCCTCCCAAGCTCCGTTTTCACTGGCAGAGGCACCGCGGGCCAGATCTAAGCACCCTGGGGGCTGGATCCAGCACCCGGGCCCTGAGTTTGACACCCCTGATCTAGATGATTTCTTAAAGATCCCCTCCTACTCTCCCAATCTTGAGAACTAAATCTTCTGGAATAGTACCCTGAGGCAAAACCAGAGTAATGTTTTCAGATTCATTGGCTTGGGAAAGATTTAATCAGATCTTTCCTGAACAGAAGGTCTCTGGTTCTTTCGTGAATGCTGTACTAGGCCAAGAGAAGTTTCTTCTTATAGGATATCAGCTGCGGCAGTCTGTGGCTGCCAAAAACCCGAAGTCCCTTTCCCAGTTAACAGATTTTATGAAAAGTCACAAGCTTTTGTGAGTTAAAGAGCCCTTTTGATGTGGGCTAACCCGATTTCTTCTGGTTTTAGGTCAGAAGAGAAGAGAGCTGTCGTAGCCTGTCCTATTTTAATTTGCCTCTGCCAGATGCAGATACTGTCGCCTTACAACAGTTCATGGAGTGACTGAAAAAAAGTGACTTACAGTATGACCGTTTTTCACACTTAACGACCATTGCCCTATCCTCATGGTCACAGTAGGGATGCTTGAGAATTGACTCATGCTTATGATGGTTTCAATGTCCCGGGGGGGGGGTCACAGGATCCCCTTTTGCGACGTTCTGGCAAGCAAAGGCAATGGGGAAGCCAGATCCACTTAACAACCATGTTGCTAGCTTAACATCTGCAGTGATTTACTTAACAGCGATGGCAAGAAAGGTGATAAAAGGAGGAATAACTCAACATCTCCACATCTTTTTTACATCGTGGCGACCAAAACTGAATGCAGTATTCAAAGTGTGGCCTTACCAAGGCATTATAAAGTGGTATTATTACTTCACATGATCTTGATTCTATCCCTCTGTTTATGCAGCCTTGAACTCATTGAGTTCTTGATAGACTTGCCCACCATAAACTGGGGGAAAATCTAAACTCAATTTTTGTCCCAAATATCTATGGAAGATATATCCGAAGGAGCAAAGTCATATTCTCTCTAGTCACGTTCAATCATGGGCATTTTCATTTCTGGAGGTCCGTGGGAGAGGGAGGGGGAAGTTTTGTCCTTTAAAAAAAATGTAAAAGCATTTTAAAGCAATTATGATCATAATTATACATGTGGTTGAGACGGTCCTTCGGTTGCCAAAGCGCCTTGGTTAGCATTGCTTCGTCAGTGAGAGCCTGGCGCACAATTCTTAAAAAGTCATCACACTAGTTCAGTGTTTCCCAACCTTGGCAACTTGAAGATATCTGGACTTCAACTCCCAGAATTCCCCAGCCAGCGAATGCTGGCTGGGGAATTCTGGGAGTTGAAGTCCAGATATCTTCAAGTTGCCAAGGTTGGGAAACACTGCACTGGTTGGATCGAACAATGAAGATGCTTGGTCCATCCCAAACTTTCCTCCTTGTTCTTGTTCACCTGAATGTTTGCTCTTCCCTGACTGCCACAGGAAGATAGGAACTCCCTTCCTTTTATTTATATTTTGCTTCATGTTTTGCAGCTGAATCATTAGAATACGTGCATGAAAAGAAATGCCAAATGTTAGTCATTTGTTGTTGGTTAACTTGAAAAAAAAAAGACTGGGTTTTTTTTTTTTTTGCAGACATTGCAGCATTTCCAGTCTTTGCAAAGATTTACTGTTCTTAGACATGTTTGAAGGCTGGTTATAATGACTCAGTGAGAGGTCTACCTTTTCAAAGGCTCAGGAGCCATTTCCAATAGAAAATTCTACCTTTTAAAGGCAAGTCAATCCGTTTCCATTGTGTGTCACTCGTCGTCGTAGGAGGTGGTCAAAATGATGTGCGCAACGGTGTGATGAAGGCTTCACCCCCTTTTCTTGTGCATTGCACATTAAAATCAGGCAGAGTCTTTACTTATTTCATCACACGCTCCAGGGTCTGTTTATTTATTTTATTTTTTATTTTATTTATTTATTTTGTCAACACTTGTACAAGATAACAGGTATGATATAAACATAAACAAAAGCAAAGTATGTATAGGTAAATTTAGACAATAGGACAGAAGGACAGGGACGGTAGGCACGATGGTGCGCTTATGCACACCCCTTACAGACCTCTTAGGAATGGGATGAGGTCGACTGTAGACAGTCTAAGGTTAAAGTTTTTGGGGTTTGGGGAAGAAACCACAGAGTCATGCATTCCAGGCATTGATCACTCTGTTGCTGAAGTCGTATTTTCTGCAGTCGAGTTTGGAGCGGTTTACATTGAGTTTGAATCTATTGTGTGCTCGTGTGTTGTTGCGGTTGAAGCTGAAGTATTCATTGACAGGTAGGACATTGTGGCAGATGATTTTATGAACTACATTTAGATCAGATCGAAGGCGACGTAGCTCTAAGTTGTCTAAGCCCAAAATTTCAAGTCTGGTGTTACATTTCTATTGCATTTTTTTTAAATCCAGAAGCTCAAAGCAGCACCCAGTAGTTGTTTTCCATTGAGAGGTCCTTGGTGGTCTCTGAGCTTGGTTGTTTGTCTTGCTGATGTTTCATTACACAAACTAGGTAACATCATCAGCACTGTTATCTAGCTTGGGAATGAAACATCTCCAATAAACAACCTAGCTTAGAGAGCACTAAGGACCCCACAGTTCTCCTCCTCCTCCTCTTCCTCCTCCTCCTCCTCCTCCTCCATTCCACAGACCCTACTCCCATCTAGCACCGATGATGTTACCTAGTGTGCGTAACGAAACATCTTCAAGAAAACAACCAAGCTCAGAGACCACCAAAGATCCCTCGTTTCAACCCTGTGCTACAAATATTCTGCTTTATTGGGATTTTCCATTGTTACCTCCACAGTAACAACCCTGTGAGGTAGGTAGCCCTACAAGAGAGTGGCTGACTCAAAGTCACTTCAAAAGTTTCCATGGTGGAAGATAGCCTTTCACCTGTGTTCAATGAAAAGAAGGACTAGGGGTGACATGATAGCAATCTTCCAACATCTCAGGGGTTGCCACAAAGAAGAGGGAGTCAATAGCAATAGCACTTAGACTCATATATCACTTCATAGTGCTTTTACAGCCCTCTCTAAGCGGTTTACCGAGTCAGCATATTGCCCTCAACAATCTGGGTCCTCATTTTACCCACCTCGGAAGGATGGAAGGCTGAGACAACCTTGAGCTGATGAGATTTGAACCGCCGAACTGCAGCTAGCAGACAGCTGAAGTAGCCTGCAGTACTGCACTCTAACCACTGAGCCACCTCGGCTCTGTCAAGCTATTCTCCAAAGCATCTGAAGGCAAGACAAGAAGCAATGGATGGAAACTAATCAAGGAGAGAAGCTACCTAGAACTAAGGACAATTAATCAGTGGAACAACTTGCCTCCAGAAGTTGTGAGTGCTCCAACACTGGAAGTTGTTAAGAAGAGATTGGACAACCATTTGTCTGAAATTGCATAGGGTTTCCTGCCTGAGCAGGGGGTTGGACTAGAAGACCTCCAAGGTCCCTTCCAACTCTGTTATTATATTACATTCTAAAATCAAATTTGCCAATTGTACTGTGTGTGATACTGGCACCACCAATTTTAGTATTTGAGATGGAAGGGTTTTAAAAGTGAAAAGTTAATTAAAAGTAAAATATTGATACACTGCTTTTCCAATGTAGATAAAGTCCATTTATATTGGATAAGTAGTATAACAAATATTTTAGTGGAATGTTCTGTAGTTGAATTTGCAGAATAATTCTGCTGATGTTAATGTTTCACTATTATACAAAACTTAATAATAAAATATGAATATAACTATCTTAGACATCATACCTTTGTTAAGTAAAATCTAAAGATCTGGCTGTTTTCTAAGGAGAATGGATTTAAAAGCCATTTCTCTTAATTTCCCCCAGTCACTAAGAATTATCAAGACAACTTTTTCCAATTAGTACTTTGTAATTCAAAGCAGATGAGCTAAGAATCAGTCGATAAACAATTCAACCGACTATGGCATGAAAATACAAGGTTTTTAAAGGACGTTTTAGGAAATAAAATATTTCCACAGAGAGGAAGAGATTTTAAAAGTAAAATGAGAGTTGTGATCGTAGGAAATGAAATGTATGTTCATCTTGCAGGCATATATTTGTGGAGTTTGGACAGAAAATTCCCGAGTCACAAATCGCTCAACCGCATCCAGCAGTGATGGCTGGATTTGGTTGCCATTTCATAATTTTTTGGTTCATGGGAGAAAGGATTGGGAAAAGAAAGAAAAAAGCAAGATGGTGGGTGCAACTGCATGGTTGAAGTCCCACCTCTTTTTCTTTCTCAGGGCAGAATATACTTTTTTGTTAACATCATTGGTGAGCTTATTTTATGGGGCACAGGGGGACAAAGAGCCTCTGTGGTCCCGTTATATCTACACTGAATTTTAAAATGATTCTAGGAGACCTATTTTTTTTACTGGTATTACTTCCAAATCTGCACACATACAGTAGGTGTGTGTGTGTGTGGTTTTCTCTCTCTCTCTCTCTCTCTCTCTCTCTCTCTCTCTGTGCGTGTGTGTGTGTGTGTGTGTGTGTGACAGAGAGAGAGAGAGAGAGAGAGAGAGAGAGAGAGAGAGAGAGAGAGAGAGAGAGAGAGAGAGAGAGAGAGAGAGAGAGAGAGAGAGAGAGAGAGAGAGCACATGTACACACATGCACTGTCACGCAGTGATTATTGCCTGTTATATGTATATGCAGGGAGAAGCATCCCTATCTAATATAATGGTTTATTTCTGAGCACGTGATTGATATGTTCCTAGTACGCATGTGAACATTCCTTTCTTCGTCCATTCCTTCTGTTCCTAGCTTCTATTGAAGCAAGACATATTTTGTATATTAGAAATGTAGACTAATGAGGATTTATTTGTTTTGTACCGAAATCAATATTTTTACTTAGAACTTTAAACTGCGGTTTCATTTCTAATGCCTGATGTCCGGGAAAAGATCCAATTCTCCTTTGAGAGATAAAATCGCCCCCCATCATGCACACTTAATACAGACCAGAGGTGGTTTGGTCTGCTGGTTTGGACCGGTTCTATAGAACCGGTAGTAACTTAGCGGCCTGGGTTGCTAGAACCGGCAGCGACCCAAGCCTGCCACACCCCCGAACCGTTCTCTCGGCGGCGCCATCTTGTTTTTGCTTCTGTGCATGCGCAGGTTGTGTTTTAAGCACTGCGCTTGCATGCGTGCACACAAAGCGCCCGCACGGCGTGCCACTGAGCGAACCAGCAGCGAAGAAAAGCGGAACCCACCCCTGATACAGACACACGTAAATACTACTGTAGTTATCATCTTTCTGAAGACAAAGATGGAGGCTGTCATATGGAGAATTTAGTTTGCAAATTTTTGTGCAACATAAAAAGGCATGAGGGAGTGTCTCTTCAGTTGCTGGGGGTAAACATGCAGCCTTTTCCTCAAGCAAAAGAAAGAAGACGGTCCTTGAGGGAATCCTGTTGGACAACCTACATCACTTCTTTTTTCCTCTCCTCCTTCCTTTGAGAAATTCCTGGGGCGATAATTGTAATAAACAGCAGGAAGGCCCCAATTTTCTGCACCTGTGGCCTTGTTTGTCTGCACTTTTCTATAGGTGAATGAGCACCCAGAACACAGAAAGGAAGGGGAAGTCAATAGCTTTGTTGGAAAACTCTGTGTGCTAAATCAGCCAACGCTCAGGTGAAATGGCCTTAAGCTAAGTCCTTAACGAACTACGCAGATAAAGATTCCCAGAAAAAAAAGGAAAATGGCTTAATCTCACTTCAGGACAACATTCCTCTATTAATTTCTTCCTCAGTTTGCAAGCCCAATTGGTTCCTGCTTCTCTCCACTGTTAAAAACTAACTAACTGTTAACAAGAACTGTTAACCTAATCTTACATAGCTTCTTCTCCAGTAATATCACACTACTAACCAGAGCATACAAAACATTCGCCAGACCAATCCTTGAATACAGCTCATCTATCTGGAACCCACACTGCATATCGGACATAAATACATTAGAAAGTGTCCAGAGATACTTTACAAGAAGAGTCCTCCACTCCTCTACTTGCAACAGAATACCTTACGCAACCAGACTTGAAATCCTGGGCTTAGAAAGCTACGTCGCCTTCGGCACGACCTAAGCATAGTTCATAAAATTATCTGCTACAACGTCCTTCCTGTCAACGACTACTTCAGCTTCAACCACAACAATACATGAGCACACAACAGATACAAACTCAAAGTGAACCGCCCCAAACTTGACTGTAGAAAATACAACTTTAGCAACAGAGTGGTAAATGCCTGGAACTCACTACCTGACATTGTGGTTTCGTCACCAAACCCCCAAAACTTTACCCTTAGACTGTCCACTGTTGACCTCACCCGATTCCTAAGAGGTCAGTAAGGGGCGTGCATAAGTGCACCAGCGTGCCTACCATCCCTGTCCTAATGTTCCCTCTTATCAGTACTCATGTATATAAACAATGTTATATCTATGTATATTACCAACACGTACTTGACAAAAATAAAATAAAAAATAAAAAACTAACTAAGAAGCTTCTTGGATGAGAAGCGAAACGTCTTCAAAAGAAAAAACAAGAAAGTCCAGTTGCCACCTGAGAAAAAGCACCTTTGGGACAACCATGACCTGGATGACTGAGAATCTCTACAGATGTTTTAGCTATCCAATTTGGGATGAACACCCTTGGAATGGTGTGGGAGTAGGAATGGATTTCCGGAAGAAAAATTGCAGACTACAGGAGCCAGGAGCACTACTCAGGTGATCCTGAAGACACAGATAAACCTCCAAGTGCTCCAAGGACCCTCTAAATTAGGATGCAAATGACCAGCTGTCTGCAAGGAATATAAATCCTTCCATTCCCCACTATCTTGTCAGAGTTGAAGAAGCTTCTTGGATGAGAAGCTAAATGTCTTCAAAGGAAAAAAACAAGAAAGTCCAGTTGCCTCCTGAAAAAAGCACCTTTGGGCTAACTAACTAACTAACCTTCTTCCTAGCAAGGGATGGGCCTTATCTGGCTAGATAATTGAACTTGTTAAAGACACATTTTTCTGGATACTTTTGCTAGCCATCAGTGGTTTCCTCCGGGCGTATGTAAGACTTACCCTCTTGGGAAGACCAACTAGGAACCAAAGCAGGAGCTCAAGTGAGCAGCTGATGTAGAGAGACAGGGAGACGGCTTTGACAGAAACATGGATTGTCAGCCAGAATCTGTTCCCTAAGCAAAAGGGACAGAAACATGTTTTAAGTCCAGAACTGTGAAATAACATTTGAAAGTTGCTCAGGTAGACACCTCCCTGTTTGAGGGATCCTTGGTTGTTCTCTTGCAGATAGCAATAGCAATAGCACTTAGACTTATATACCGCTTCATAGTGCTTTACAGCCCTCTCTAAGCGGTTTACAGAGTTCAGCATATTGCCCCCAACAATCTGGGTCCTCATTTTACCGACCTCAGAAGGATGGAAGGCTGAGTCAACCTTGAGCCGGTGAGATTTGAACAGCTGAACTGCAGCTAGCAGTCAGCTGAAGTAGCCTGCAGTGCTGCACTCTAACCACTGTGCCACCTCGGCTCATGTTTGTTACCCAAACTAGGTAACATCATCTAGCACTAGAACTAATGATGTTACCTAGTTTGGTAATGAAACGTCTGCAAAAAAAACAACAACAGCCAAGCTCAAAGAACACCAAGGATCCCTACATTTCAACCCTGAACGACAAATATTCTTTTATCGGTACCTCCAATCCAGTTTCACTGGGCTATAAGAAGGAAGAGCACAATTAGACTAGCAAAACTCTGTTATTAGAGCCAATCTGAATAAAGTAGTTTTAGTCTTTCTCTGGAGTTCATTTCCTATTCTAGTCTACCTAACAGCCGAACTCTCTTGAAAAGGAACATTTTCATTTTGAGATCTAAAATATTGGCAATATTTCTGTGTTGCGTATTTTAACGAAATGAAGGCCCTTGTCATTGATATGTCCAACTCAGGGGTCTGCAACCTGCGGCTCCGGAGCCGCATGCAGCTCTTTGGGCCCTCTGCTGTGGCTCCCTGTCAGGTGATCCCATCACTGACTGGCCCTGGCCCTGGCCCTGGCCCTGGCCCTGGCCCTCCCCTCCCAGTCACTCCTTGCCTATCCTGAGAAGGTAAGGGCAACGACGGGGGGATGAGAGGGAGATACAGAGAGAGAGAGATACAGAGAGAGAGATATACAGAGAGAGAGATATAGAGAGAGGGGGAGAGAGGGGGGAGAGAGGGGGAGAGAGAGGTGGGGAGAGTGAGAGAGATACACAGAGATACAGAGAGGGAGCAGGAGAGAGGGGGGGGGAGGGAAGGTCAAAGGATTTTGTGGCTCCTGGTGTTTTTTAACAACCAGTTGTCAGCCCTAATGACTGGCTGGATAGGCGTGGCTAGGGGGGTCATGTGACTGGGTGGGAGTGAGTGACATCGAGTTGGCCACGCCCACCCAGATTTTGTGGCTCCCGGTGTTTTCTTTTCTGTGGGAAACGGGTCCAAATGGCTCTTTGAGTGTTTAAGGTTGCAGACCCCTGGTCTAACTACTCAGATTAAAATTTGTTACTCCCATCACATTTTACGCAATCTCTGGGGATTGGGGAAACAGGCAATAATAATAACAACAGTAGCGTAGGAACTTGATTTCAGGAAGACTGAGCTATAATGAGACGTGACTGTCGGCTTTGCTGTTTTAGTGCTGAAATTCCTGGCGTTTGAGTAGATGGAAAGACGATGCTGTGAAGAAATGTGAGAAGCTGCGATTTGTTACTTCCCATTTTTATGTACGACAGTTTCCACTGTTCCTAATGGCCCTGCTGGTAAACCCTGCTTACATATAGTATATTGATACTCTGCTATGCACTAATGTGACTTTTCAATGGCCTTAAGAAAGGGACAGCCTCGCACTTAGCAGGGGACCCTGGAAAGACGGCAGGTATGTAAGTTTGGGATCACCTAACCCCGCATAAAAGCCATCAATTGTTATGATAGTCAAGGAAAAGGAAGCCAAACGCTAAAAAAATGAGACAGATGAGGAAGTAGGAACTTTTGCTGCTGTGTTTATTGCCCAGAATATACATATTTTGAGAAATGGGGAGGTGATTTAATATGAATTGATATGAGTCCTTCGGGAAATGGTATGTTATGGAATAGCACTGGAATCTGTAAACAAATGAAACTGACAGATGCAGAGGTAGAGTCGTATTCTATAGGTAGTGCTCAACTTACAACCAGTTGCTTAGCAACCATTCACAGTTACAACAAACTTCCCTGGGCATACTTACAGTTCACTGTTGAAGTTCCAGTGGTCACCATTCCTCCTACCAAGGTTACACTACCACATCTTGGGCACTGTGCAACCTGCCGGCATTGACGGTTGTTTGCAACATCCCATGGTCACATGATCGAATCCTATAGTCACCTTCCCCCCCCCCACAAAACCAGCATTTATTTCTGGGTTGTTGTCATTTTTTTGACAAAAGTGACTCATTGTAAATCAGTGGCTTGTTTTACAACCACAGTGATGATGTTCATCCATCGTGTTTGAAGAGGACCTTGACATCTATCGGGGGGGGGTTTGTCAAGAATTGGATTAAAGTGAGGGAGAGGTGCGCATAGTCAGCCTCACTCTCTCTTCCCAGATTCCATCTTGCTCCAAATATCAGGACAAGAGTCGAGACAGTTGGAGATGGGCTGGGCGCAGTTGTTGACCAGGGCGTCTTTCGTGTCTTGCCGTGCTCTTAGCGTACCACATCGCTTGCAGAGACCGCCTTCATGACCGTTGTCCTATTCTAGTAGATTTCATCCACTCAGTCCGCCAGAATCTATCTTCACATGCTTGGGATAGACAAGTCCCAATCTCACCGAAGGTCGATGACCCAACAGCTACTCTCAACCTGGTTTGGCCAGCCTGTCGAAGCTGTTGCCCGGGGTGTGGCCGCTGCACATGCTACAGCTGCTAGGAGCCACAGGTGAAAGCTGAGTGACAGGTGGGGACCAAAGGTGAACGAGCTGCCCTAAAAGCTGCCCTAGAATGAGCTGCCATAAAAGGACGCGACATGCCCCTACACCAGAGGTGCTACCCCTCCCTGAGCACCCCTCCCTGAGCACCCCATACACAATCACAGTATTTGCTCTACGGTCACCCTGCCTGCTTAACATTGCCAAAAAAAAGTAATAAAATTAGGTTAATCATGTAGGTGATTCAATGTACGACTGCCGCAATTTATGACCAGGATGGGAAGGCCCATCGTGGTTGTAAGTCGCGGAATACCTGTATCCTGCTGCTCTACTTACATTTTCCCCCATGTCCACGAGAGGAGCTGTTTCCACCTTAATCCATGAGAGGGGCCATTCCAGAGGTGGTATTCTACCGGTTCGGATCGGTTCAGGCGAACCGGTAGTGGCGACCTGCGGGTGGGGGCCCCTCCACCCCACCCCCACCCCGGCGCTAAGCTGTCCTATTTCTGCATGTTTTGAAGCCACACGCTTGCGTGCAAGCGCCATTTGCACTCACATTTGCAAACCAGTAGGGAAGGTAAGTGTCAGATAGGAATTTTCCTACCAAGAGGCGATCTTAGGATCTTGCTTCCTTGAAGTCATTCGTACTTAGAAAATAAAACCGAGATTCAAATCTAATTAACAAAATATTTATTTCAGTACAAAAGTAACAAAAGAATAAACCCTTAATAAGCTACATTTTCTCAGCTAATGGATTCACGTCTGCCTTCGGCCAGGCATCGTAGAAGAAGGGAAGTGCGAGTAGACAAAACTCCTGGAATGCACGCATGCGTAGTAAAACATATCACATGTCTGCTTGATTAGAAATTACAGTAAACCTAGGAAACAGTAGAGTTGCACAACTGGCAATTATTCACATCGTGACAGTAAGTGAATTCCAACATTTTGGGCCATTCCCAGCCTTAGTTACTCAGCTGAAAAATTTGGGTCTGTACATGTTGCCGTTCCTTGATTTCAACTCCAAATTGCACCATTATCTTGGACCAACTAGGCCCTCTGCTCTGGTGTGGTGGGAAATTCCACAACTTGCCACCACCCAGCATGAATTGTGCCTTCCAACTGCTCATTGTCTGTAAGTGTTCTAACTGTCCTTTGGTATTGCCAACTTCTCTGAAGAATCCTCTACAGCTTTGTGGCTCCAAACAAGTGTGATTTGGGAGTCACCACAATCCTATCACATACTTGTTAAAGGCTCCTCGGAAAAAAAAATCAGTAGATTTCAGTTTGCTATCTACCTGGAAAACGTGTGTTTTGATAGGATTTGATCAGAACTGCAGAAAAACAATTACTGCCAACCTGCCTTCCATTGAGGACTTGTATACTGCACGAGTCAAAAAGAGGGCCGTGAAAATATCTACAGACCCCTCGCATCCTGGACATAAATTGTTTCAACTCCTACCCTCAAAACGACGCTATAGAGCACTGCACACCAGAACAACTAGACACAAGAACAGTTTTTCCCCGAACGCCATCATTCTGCTAAACAAATAATTCCCTCAACACTGTCAAACTATTCACTAAGGCTGCATTACTATTACTATTAGTCTTCTCATTGTTCCTATCACCCATCTCCTCCCACCTATGACTGTATGACTGTAAAATGTTGCTTGTATCCTTACGATTTATATTAATATTGATTGTTTCCTGATTTCTTATTTGTACCCTATGACAATCATTGAGTGTTGTACCTCATGATTCTTGACAAATGTATCTTTTCTTTTATGTACACTGAGAGCATATGCACCAAAGACAAATTCCTTGTGTGTCCAATCACACTTGGCCAATAAAAATTTTTATTCTATTCTATTCTATTTATTCCAAAGTTAAATCCTATCAAAGTTAAATCTTATCCTATCAAAGTTGAAGAAATGGAGGTAGTGACAGATTTTATTTTCCTGGGCTCCAAGATCACCGCAGATGGGGACTGCAGCCAAGAAATTAAAAGACGCTTGCTCCTGGGGAGGAAAGCTATGGCAAATCTAGACAGCATACTGAAAACCAGAGACATCACCCTGCCAACAAAAGTGCGCATAGTCAAGGCTATGGTTTTCCCAGTTGCAATGTATGGCTGTGAAAGTTGGACCACAAGGAAGGCTGAGCGCCAAAGAATTGAGGCCTTTGAACTATGGTGCTGGAGAAGACTCCTGCGAGTCCCTTGGACTGCAAGGCGATCCAACTGATCAGTCCTAGAGGAGATCAACCCTGACTGCTCTTTAGAAGGCCAGATCCTGAAGATGAAACTCAAATACTTTGGCCACCAAATGAGAAGGAAGGACTCACTGGAGAAGAGCCTAATGCTGGGAACGATTGAGGGCAAAAGAAGAAGGGGACGGCAGAGAATGAGGTGTCTTGATGGAGTCACTGAAGCAGTCGGCGTGAGCTTAAATGGACTCCAGAGGATGGTAGAGGACAGGAAGGCCTGGAGGAATGTTGTCCATGGGGTCGTGATGGGTCGGACACGACTTCACAACTAACAACAACAACATTCCAAAGTTAGCAGTGTGAGTTGCAACCTAGAAGGTGTTTAAGTACTCCTGCTTCAGTAGATGGTGCTGTTTACTGTTTGTCAATAATTGAATTCATGTAATACAGAGGGGAGAGATTGTTGTTGTTATTTATAAGGAGGAAACACCCATTTTCTACCAAGCCAATTAATTCCTGCCGTCTTTGCTGAAACCATCATGGTTAATTCTTTTGGCCCTATTTCGAGCTTTGTATTTAATCAAGTTTAGTTTCCCGCAAAAGTATTGGCTATTTGAATCTTCCATTAACGAATGTTTAAATTGAAATGTGAAATTAAATGGCGCAGTTATTAAACAGAGAGGAGGTGGGAGGGGGGGAAAGGACAGCGTAAGTCATGTAGCAAAAGGACTCTGGTAAGCATTAAGGAATGCATAAGACGTGACTCGGAGTGTTCTTAGTGTGTACTCAATTCAATTGATTGACACTTAGAATACGGCATCCAGTTTTGGTCACCCCAATACAAAAAAGATGTTGAGGTTTTGCAAAGTGTTCAGAGAAGATGGAACAAGCCTGCCTTCAACCGATGGAACAGAAGTTGCCTTCAGAAGTTGTGGGAGCTTCATCACTGGAAGCTTTCAAAAAGAGACTGGACTGCCATCTGTCAGAAATGGTGTAGGGTCCCCTGCTTGGGCAGGGGGTTGGACTAGATGACCTACAAGGTCCCTTCCAACTCTGTTAGTCTGTTAAAAATGAAAATGAGTTAACGGAATCGTTTAGAAATGCAAGAACTCTGCTTAAGCACAAAGGCAGCATTTTACATCAAAAAAAGAGCCGAAATGAACTCAGTATGCAGGTAGTCCTCAACTTAACTAAACATTTTGTTTAGTGACTGTTCAAAGTTACAACAGCACTGGAAAAAAGTGACTTGGGATGTTTTTCACACTTGTGATCATTCCAGCATCCCTTAACATTCACTTAACAACCGTGTTACTAACTTAACAACTGCAGTGATTCACTTGACAGCTGTGGCAAGAAAGGTCGTAAAGTGGAGCAAAACTCAAACAAAAGTCACACTTACCAACAGAAATTTTGGACTCTATTGTGGTCCTAAGTTGAGGAGTACCTATATTGCATTGAGTTTATGAAGGGCCAGTTTCCACAGAATTGTCCACAAGCGAGTAAAAACAAAGTCACAGTGGTGGACGTGACGGAATGTCCCACTGCATCTTGTTTGGGATATCCCTACAATTTCGTTTCTGGCTTCCCCGATCGACCTTGTTTATTGGAAGCTGTCTGGGAAGGTCGCAAGGGGTGATGATCATTTGACCGCCAGAACCGTCATAAATGCATGTTGGTTTGCCAAGTGCCCATATTTTTGATTATGTGACCGCCACTTGTTTCAATATTGTTGTAACTTTGAACAGTTGCTATATGAATGGTTGTATATCAAGGACTTACCAGTACTTAGAGGCTCAAAAGGGATAAACCTCTATGTATAGCCAGGGGTGGGCTTCAAAAATTTTAGCAAGGGGTTCTCTGCCTGGTTGCTGGGTGGGCGTGGTCATGGTAGGCGTGGCCTAGTCAGCCTCCTGCACCATGGTGGGGGAGAAGGCGTTTTTGCCCTCCCCAGGTTTCAGAGGCCTTCTTCGAGCCTCCGGGAGGGCAAAACGGCCTCCCCAGTATCCGGAGGCCCTCTGGAGGCCGGAAACGGACCCGTTTCTGGTCTTCCCGAACTTCCGGTAGGCCCATTTTTCACCCTCCCAAGCCTCCGCGCGTCCCCTGCACTTACCTGCATCCAAAATGGGCCGCGTGTGGACTCCTGGGAGGGGAGGGATGGGGTGAGTGGAGCCAGCCAGGAGTGGGATTTGGGGGGTTCTCTGAACTGCACAGAATCTTAGCTAGAGGTTCTCCCGAACCCCTGCGAACCCCCAGCAGCCCACCTCTGTGTATAGCCCACCCACCCATATCCCCAGGCTTTCTCTAAAGAAGGAACATGGAAGATGAGCAAACTCAACGTAACCAGCTTTGCTCCGATGGATCAAGAACATTGTAACTTGTAAGGTTTGAAAGACTAGAGATTGTATGTAGTCTGAGAAAGCCAATCCCAAGACTCTAGGCCGGTGTTTCTGAACCGTGTCCAACTTGAAGATTGAAGCACACTGGCTGGGGCATTCTGGGAGTTGAAGTCCACCTCTCTTCAAGTCTCTAAGGTTGAAAAACCACTACTCTAGGCTGATCTAAATACCAGCTGGTTCAACGCGGAGTGTACTCTGGCAGCTGTTCAGGGGCAGCCTGCGAGCCCTCAGTGCTTTTGATTTAATGGCATTTTGGACACCATATGTCACTTCTTGGCAGCACCACGCTGGGAAACCTTCCATTAGAGGTCTCCGCGGCTGACTGATTTCATCCCGGAGTCAAAGCCATTTGATAGGGTATATCACACATACATTACGGAGCACGTGGATGGTCTCACTTTTTCATTCTTGGCTAAGCACTTGACACAATCCGAGCTTCTCGTATTTTGACAGCAAGATCCAGGTGGCTCTGTTTATTTCGGGGAATGGAAAAAACAGGCTTTCGGAGCGAGCAGTTGCAACCCAAACTCCTGAAACTGGATCCCATTACTCATCCGAACTCACTCGGGGTGTGTGCACCTGGCATATGGTTAAAGCACTCAGCACTATTGCTAGCCGAAGACACCAGGGAAATGCAGACTGTCAAGCCACCAAATTCTTTGTCTCCCTTAGGAATGTTACCTGCATTACCTTTTTTGCAAAAAGAAAAGAAAAAAGGAGAGGCAACACCTTATTAAAGGGGGTGGGGAAACTTCTTACCGTATTTTTTGGAGTATAAGACGCACCTTTTTCCTCCCTCAAATGGCAACATTACATTACTAACCAGAGCATACAAAACATTTGTTAGACCAATTCTGGAATACAGCTCACCTGTCTGGAACCCGCACTGCATATCAGACATAAATACAATCGAGAGAGTCCAGAAATATTTCACAAGAAGAGTCCTTCACTCCTCCGCTCACAACAAAATACCTTATTCCACTAGACTTGAAATACTGGGATTAGACAATTTACAACTACGTCGCCTCCGATCTGATCTAAATGTAGTTCATAAAATCATATATCTAAATGTCCTTCCTATCAATGATTACTTTCAGCTTCAACCGCAACAATACACGAGCACACAATAGATTCAAACTAATTGTAAAGCGCTCCAAACTCGACTGCAGAAAATACGACTTCAGCAACAGAGTGATCAATGCCTGGAACGCACTACCTGACTCTGCGGTTTCTTCCCCAAACCCCAAAAACTTTAACCTTAGACTGTCTACAGTCGACCTCTCCTCGTTTCTAAGAGGTCTGTAAGGGGCGTGCATAAGCGCACCAGCGTGCCTACCGTCCCTGTCCTACTGTCCTATTGTCCTCTTTTATCGTTACTTTTTACTTATGTTTATACAAATTACTACTATACATGTTTGACAAATAAATAAATAAATAAATAAAAAAGAGGCTGAAAATTTGGGTGCGTCTTATACTTCGAATGTAGTTTTTTTGAAGCTTTTTTCCCCAGCCCTAACGAGGTGCTAACGATCTTCCCGGCTTCCTATTCCCTCCGAAGAAGGTTTTTTCCAGCCCTAAGTCTTTGCAGGCTCGTTTTCATTGCTACTCCCTCTGAAAAAGGTCTTTTCAGCCCTAACCAGAGGATAAAATAATGTGCTGAAGCTGAACAGACTAAGGACGCTAGCCAGATGAATACCTGGTAGGTAGATTTTTTTCCCCCTATTTTCCTCCCCCAAAACTAAGGTGTGTCTTATACTCCGAAAAATGCGGTAATTATGATACAGTTGTCCCTTCTCGTGTTTTTTTTTTCTTTCTTCTTCTTCTTCTTGGTTGGGGTGAATCCCCAAAGACTTGGTGGGTTTAAAAAAAAAAACAAGGGCTGGTTTGTAAAGCAACTTGCTGTTGATGGATTAGGGCAGTGTGCCGGTTGTAACCCGAGCCACAGTATGAGTAAAATACTCTGACTTGCTGGAGGCTTCCTCCCTCTCTCCCCCCCCCACCTTTTTTTTTTTTTTTTTTTTTTGCCATTTGGTCGGTGAAATGTAACACCTCCGGAGGTTTTATTGCAGTTTGCAGTTCCCCAACAATGCGTGTGTCGTGCTGTGAAAAATATAGTGATAAATCAAAAGTCAGAGATACAGTAGGAGCACTGGCCTTTGTAAAAGGGCTCCGTTCCAAAACTAACTAAACAAAACTTGTGTCATGGGCGAAGTCTGCATCCAGAGAGGGAAGCGATATACAGTTGCTCGCTTTTTTGAAAAGGGTCACTTGATTGGAGCTGTGATTTTTTAATTACCGTATTTTTCGGAGTATAAGACACACCTTTTTCCTCCCTAAAAGTGGCTGAAAATTTGGGTGCGTCTTATACTTCGAATGTAGCTTTTTTTCCAGCCCTAACTAGGTGCTAACAGATCTTCCCAGCTCTTACCTTGCAGGCTTTTTCATTGTTACTCTCTCCAAAGAATGTTTTTCCAGCCCTAAGTCTTTGCAGGGTTTTTTTCATTGCTCTACTTGCTCCGAATAAGTTTTTTTCTAGCCCTAACCAGGTGCTAACGATCTTCCCAGCTCTTACTGGCTTGCAGGCTCTTTCATTGTTACTCTCTCCGAAGAAGGTTTTTTTAAGTCCTAACCAGGGGATACAATAATGTGCTGAAGCTGACCAGACTAAGGACGCTAGCCAGATGAATACCTGGTAGGCAGATTGTTTTCCCCTATTTTCCTCCCCAAAAACTAAGGCATTATATACGGCATTATAAGAGATGATGAAGTTCGATATTAGGTGCTCCGTACATGGACTGGTTTGAGATGATGAGCTTCCTTGAAAACGGCACAATTCCGTTGACAAAAATGATCTCAACGTTTATGGGGGGGGGGAGGAAATCATAAATCAACATCACAAGATGGTTTGCAAGTGAAGCGATGAGTTTTAAGGCACAGCTTGAGAAGGTGCAGACTCTGTTCTTGAACATTGTATCGAGAAACAATAATGGGTGGGTGGGGGGGTTTAGTGTTGTTGAAATAGGAGCCATCATCTTGGATGAGATCCCTTGGCCAAAGCAAGGTTGGCTTTCGGTCTGCCTTGGCCAAAGACAAGCTGATCTAGTGAATGTGCTCTTAGCAGCAATGCACACCTGGGGCCTTCCATGTTTCCCCATGTGCCTCACACTTATGCCAGATCAGAAATAGCATGGGAAATTAGATGGCTGTTGGCCAGAAAATAAAATTGGGATCTGTAGAAACATCAGGTTTCACTCTTGGTAGTTGTCTTGGAGTCTTCTTCTTCTTCTTCTTCTTCTTCTTCTTCTTCTTCTTCTTCTTCTTCTTCTTCTTCTTCTTCTTCTTCTTCTTCTTCTTCTTCTGCTTCTGCTTCTGCTTCTGCTTCTGCTTCTGCTTCTTCTGCTTCTGCTTCTGCTTCTTCTTCTGCTTCTTCTTCTTCTTCTTCTTCTTCCTTCTCCTCCTCCTCCTCCTCCTCCTCTTCTTCTTCTTCTTCTGCTTCTTCTTCTGCTTCTGCTTCTGCTTCTGCTTCTGCTTCTTCCTCCTCCTCCTCCTCCTCCTCCTCCTCTTCTTCTTCTTCTTCTTCTTCTTCTTCTTCTTCTTCTTCTGCTTCTGCTTCTGCTTCTGCTTCTGCTTCTGCTTCTGCTTCTGCTTCTTCTTCCTTCTCCTCCTCCTCCTCCTCCTCCTCCTCCTCCTCCTCTTCTTCTTCTTCTTCTTCTTCTTCTTCTTCTTCTTCTTCTTCTTCTTCTTCTTCTGCTTCTGCTTCTGCTTCTGCTTCTGCTTCTTCTTCTGCTTCTTCTTCTGCTTCTTCTTCTGCTTCTTCTTCCTCCTCCTCCTCTTTTTCTTTCTCCTCCTTCTCCTCCTCCTCCTCCTCCTCCTCCTCCTCCTCCTCCTCCTCCTCCTCTTCTTCTTCTTCTTCTTCTTCTTCTTCTTCTTCTTCTTCTTCTTCTTCTTCTTCTTCTTCTTCTTCTTCTTCTTCTTCTTCTTCTTCTTCTTCTTCTTCTTCTTCTTCTTCCCACCTTCTTGGCTTTGTCATTGGCCAAAAATAAGTCATTGTTAGTACACGTTTCTGGTAGTAGCTGACATACTAGCAGATGGATGGGTTTCTGTGTCTCTTCACATTCACACGGCATGTTTTTGTCTGCACTCCCAACTCTCATCCTATACAGCAGAGGTCTCCAACCTTGGCAACTTTATGAGGTGTGGACTTCAAATCCCAGAATTCCTCAGCTAGCCATGATGGCTGAGGAATTCTGGGAATTGAAGTCCACACCTCATAAAGTTGCCAAGGTTGGAGACCTCTGCTATACAGGGCCCCCAAGTACTATAAAGGAGGTCAGATCCTTCAAGTATATGCTCCTTTAATGTTATTCCTTGCTCGATGGTCAAGAAATCCACTGTCTTTCTTGCTCTGTGTTGGCTTCTGACAGCTATCCAGAATCTGGATCTGATATATAAAGATTCTGATATATAAAGCTAGAGTAAGAAGCATCGATTGTGCCAGTGTTATGAGTGAGTTTAGCAAAGATGTATTCAAGGGTGGGCTTCAAAATTTCAGCAACGGGTTCTCTGCCCAGTTGCTGGGTGGGCATGACCATGGTGGGCGTGGCCTAGTCAGCCTCCTGCACCAAGGTGGGGGGGGAGGCATTTTCACCTTCCCCAGGCTCCGGAGGCTTTCCTTCAGCCTCTGGGAGGGCGAAAAACTGCCTCCCCCGGGCTCCGGAAGCCCTCCGGAGGCCAGAAATGGGCCTTCTGGAACTTCCGGGAGGCCCATTTTACCCCTCCCTGAGCCTCTGCGCGGGCCCTGCACTTACCTCGCATCCAAAACAGGCCTCATGGAGACTCCTGGGAGGGACAGGGCAGGGTGGGAGGGGCGGGGTGGGTGGGGCTAGCCAGGGGTGGGATTTGGAGGTTCTCCAAACCAGCCATAACGTTAGCTACAGGTTCTCCTGAAACCCGGGCGAACCCATAGCAGCCCACCCCTGTATATATTGTAATTAAAATCCCCCTCAGATTTTAAAGCCCATTTGAAGAAGATCTGTTGGAGAAAAGAATAGCAAAAGAGCTGGGAACGATAACTATGTATTTCCCAAGATATCAAGGTATGGAGCTTTTGTTTTGAAAACATTTTTACATTTGGCAACATCGGAAATCATCATATTGTATCCAGTAACACCTTGTTTTGTTTTGTTTAAAATTATCCCAATTCATTGGTGGATGGGACACGTAGTCCTCGACTTACAACCATTCATTTAGCGACCAGCAGTGGAAAAAGTGACTTATAACCTCTTCTCACATTTACAACTGTAGCATCATTTCCGAGCTCACATGATCAACATTTAGAAACTTGGCAACTAGCATATACTTATGAAAGTTGATGATCCCCTTTTGCTAACTTCTAACACGCAAAGTCAATGGAGAAGCCAGATTAACTTAATAACTGTGTTACTCCCTTAACAACTGAAATGATTCACTTGACAACTGTGCCTAAGAAAGGTCGTAAAATGGGTCAAAACTCACTTAACAGCAGTCTTACTTAGCAATGGAAATTTTGGGCTCAATTGTGATCGTAAGTTGCACAACCAGTTGTGTTTGACTGCCCCAGTAAATACTGAATGTCTAGCATTCAGAACTATTCCATTCCCAGTTTTTGGTGTTCAATTTTATGGATTTGATAACACCTAGTAGAAAAACTCGGGCTGAAGGTTTGGATGCTACAGACTCCCCTTCTAAAAGTGAGCAGGCGAAATTCAGCAGCCAAACACTCTTTTAAGACAGTACAGATCATCTTGGAAATTTCATTCTTTGAAAACGATGAGCAATTTTTTTTAACGTTCAAGACGACATACATAAAAAGCCCCCTTAACATTGGAATCCGTGGTGGGCTCAAGTAAAAAAAGGCAAGACCGTGGCTATAAGCACGCAGTGGAAGACTCACCTGCTTTTTACATGCAATCTCAACACAAATATAAAATTCCTTGTTTAACCAGATTCACTTAAAAAATTAGCCTTCAGTGACATTTTAACTGTGTTCTGTGCAAATAAATCAAACGGTTAAAAAGGTCACAAGTTTCTTGTACTGAGAACTCAACACCCCTAATTCTCAACGAATAATGAAACAAATAAAACCTACAGCTCATTATCAAACTACAGAATCTGAGGAATAAACAAGTCCTTCCAAAATATATTACTTAGCCGTGGCTCCAAATAAATAAAACTGTTGTTAGTATACTCAAAATACAAACTTAAAATAGCATGTCACTTACTACTGGGAGCGTGTTGAGGATATTTATGCAATGGGGAAAAATAAATTAAGCTTTGATGGTTACCAAGGGAGCAAAACAGCCTCCAAACCTAATAAGATTATCAGATCGGATTTTAAAGAGGAAGTCGAAATATTTTAAGCATGATTTAGAGAAATGTTTCTTGTGCATTACAGTTCTCTGACAATAAAATAAGCAGCTTAATTGAGGGCTCCGTGCTGCTCCAGCAGAAACACGTGGCCTGTTCATCATTCATTACGTTCTTAGATTCAGGGCTCCAATCTCCACTTTCTGGCTTGTTAACCTGATTAGAAATAGAAGAATGGCTAAGAGGAGAGAGAAAAACAGAGGTGTTTTGCAAAGGCGGTGATTTAAGATTCCTGATCCAAATGCCACCATTGTCGGAGTGCATTTTGTTACTGTAGTTGGGATTTGCGAAACCTTAATCACTCCATTAGTTAATGCCCTCTTTATTACCATCACTTGCTGTACGTCCAACGTGGCTTGATTCCATTAACAGATTCTCTGCTCCAGTAGCCATACCTGTATCTTCATAAAGTACAAATATACAATGTGTTTGAGGCAAAAGAAAGATAGTAGGCATTTTGTTTATCCTATGTGCATATGAAAACAGAAACCATTGTGCTTAATGGGTATGAACATTTAACCAGTCCTTCCTTCCTTCCTTCCTTCCTTCCTTCCTTCCTTCCTTCCTTCCTTCCTTCCTTCCTTCCTTCCTTCCTTCATTCATTCATTCATTCATTCGTACCTTAAAGTTAATGTTAATTCCAAGTGACTGCCTGGACTAATCCCTATATATTTTTTTTGACAGAATAACAGAGTTGGAAGGTCCCTTGAGGTCTTTTAGTCCAACCCCCTACTCAAGCAGGAGACCCTACACTATTTCAGACAAATGGCTCTTAAGTCCTTTTTTTAGAAGCCTCGAGTGATGGAGAACCCACAATTTCAGAATGCAAGCCATTCCACTGGTTTATTGTCTTTACGGTCAGGCAATTTTTCCTTAGTTCAAGATTGCTTCTCTCCTTGATTCGTTTCCATCCATTGCTTCTTGTCTTGCCTTCCGGTGCTTTGGGAAATAGGTTGACCCCTCCTCTTTGTGGCAGCCCCTGAAATATTGGAACACTGCTGTTGTTTTGGCAAGATTTCAGAAATGGCCTATCCTTGTTTCTTTGTGATGACCCAGGGCACGGCACAGAGATAACACAGGCAGCTGGCAGTTCAAACCGCCCCTTTATTGCTCCAAATTTCCCCAAATGCTCCCATGTTTCTGGCAAGTCCCTGAGCAAAGTGATCACACACACACATACACACACACACACACACACACACACACACACACACACACACACACACATACACACACACACAGAGCCTCTGGCTGCAAATAGTCTAGCCCAACACTGTGAGCACCACGGCTGCAAAGCAAGACATCCAGAAAGAATGCAAGGAATCCAGGAAAGTTGAAACACTCAAGGAATTCAGCGGTTGTTCCCGACAAATGCCCCTCCCCACAGCGTCGCCTTAAGTCTCAGTCCCCAGGTGTGCCTTGTGAAGAGGAGCAGGGCACTCTCCTCCCGAGTAGTCGGCTCAGTCTGCGCTGTTCTCGCCTTCTCTCCACTCTCCGTGCTCGGGGATCAGGAGTGGGTGGTCCTTGCTCATCGCCTGAGCTCTGTCTCTCATATTCACTGCTTAGCCTCTCTTGGTCATCCTGCCCCTCTTCCTCCCTGCCTACAAGCCGTCCCAATCCTGAAAAGCCCTTACCTGACTGGGGTCTGCTCTTCCCCATTTTCCTCGGAAGCCAACAAAGCTGTCCCCTCGATCTCTGATCTCCGTCGGCTCCAGTTCTGGCTCATCTTCCTCTGCAGATTCAGGCTACAATGGGGGCATGACATTCTTTTTCTTGGGGTGGAGAGAGAGGGATTGACTGGAGACCACTAAGGCAAGATTCAAACTCACAGACTCTCAGTTTCTAGCCTGATACCTTAACCATTACACCCAAAGTATCTATAAGCAAACGTGCTCATCCTTTCAAATTAATTAAAACTTAAAGTAAAGGTTTGCCCTGCTGAGTCGTGTCCAACTCTCGGAAGCAATGTTTATCTCTGTTTTGTAGTTGAGGAAAACAGCGTTGTCCAGAGACGCTTCTGTGGTCATGTAGCCGGGATGATTACCATATTTTTTGGAGTATAAGACGCACCGGAATATAAGACGCACCTTAGTTTTTGGGGAGGAAAATATGGGGGGGAAATCTGCCTACCAGGTATTCATCTGGCTAACGTCCTTAGTCTGGTCAGCTTCAGCACATTATTTTATCCCCTGGTTAGGACTTAAAAAAACCTTCTTTGGATCGAGTAGGAATGAAAAAAAGCCTGTAAGCCAATAAGAGCTGGGAAGATCACTAGCACCTGGTTAGGGCTAGAAAAAAACTTATTTGGAGACAGTAACAATGAAAGAGCCTGCAAGCCAGTAAGAGCTGGGAAGATCATTAGCACCTGGTTAGAGCTAGAAAAAAACTTATTCTGAGCAAGTAGAGCAATGAAAAAAACCCTGCAAAGACTTAGGGCTGGAAAAACATTCTTCGGAGAGAGTAACAGTGAAAGAGCCTGCAAGGTAAGAGCTGGGAAGATCGTTAGCACCTAGTTAGGGCTGGAAAAAAGCTCCAAAAAAGCTACATTCAGAGTATAAGACGCACCCAAATTTTCAGCCATTTTTAGGGAGGAACAAGGTGCGTCTTATACTCCAAAAAATACGGTATATGCCGAAGGCTCATGGAATGCACCTAGCCCCTCCTTTCAAATTATTGGGTTCAAATATCTGTTTACATAGAATTCAATCTAACACTTGAATGAAATTCTCCCAATCTTTTTGGTGAAACTGATTTCGCTAAAACTAATCCCGGTTGACTCCTTTGTTCCTAGCCAAAAAAAATCTTCTATATCCATGGCCCTAACTTCAGCCGGACCTGATGAACCATGACATGGGCTGTAGAGCGGATCTGTTTCAAAATAGAGATTGTTCATATTTTAGGCCTCCTCTCCCTTTTCTGGCTCTGATTGAGAAAATCTTGGAAGAAGGCCCTGTCGGACTCTTCTATTCCTTAGCAAAGAAAGCTATTCTCCTCCTTGTTTACAAAGGTTTGAGGCAGTATACAGATCAAATGAAAGTATATTGTGCAAAACAAATCACACACGTTGTACAACATAAACTTTTAAAAGCACAGTAATCAAGATAAATTAAGAACCATAATACAGGATTTTCTTAAACATGAAATCCAACTGAAATCCAGCCTTTTATCAGGTCCGCCTGATACGCCAGTTGCGGCCCTTTCTGGATCGGGATTCCCTGTGCACAGTCACTCATGCCCTCGTCACGTCGCATCTGGACTACTGCAATGCTCTCTACATAGGGCTCCCCATGAAGAGCACCCGGAGGCTCCAGTTGGTCCAGAATGCAGCCGCGCGGGTGGTTTCGGGGGCTAATTGGCGCTCCCATATAACACCCCTCCTGCGCAAGCTGCACTGGCTTCCGGTGGTCTACCTGGTGTGCTTCAAGGTGCTAGTTACCACCTTTAAAGCACTCCATGGCATTGGACCTAGGTATCTCCGAGACCGCCTGCTGCCACAAACTGCCTCCCATCGACCAGTGCACTCCCACAGAGAGGGCCTTCTCGGGGTGCCATCAGCCAAGCAGTGTAGGCTGGTGACGCCCATGGGGAGGGCCTTCTCTGTGGGAGCACCCGCCCTCTGGAACCAGCTCCCTCCAGATTTAAGAACCATTCATGACCTGGCCACCTTCCGCCGTGCCCTCAAGACATACTATTTTTATCAAGCCGGGCTGGCGTGAAAAAGTTTTTGGGGTTTTTAAGATTTTACCAAATTTTAATTGTATTGTCTTAAATCAGGGCCACATCTAATATTTTCTTTTAAATGTATACATATTTTAATGTTTATATTGTGTTTTTACTTGGCTGTTCACCGCCCTGAGTCCCCATGAGAAGGGTGGTATATAAATTTAATTATAAATAAATAAATAAATAAAAAATAAACTCAACCTTCTCTCCATCCTCCATGCCTTCAAGTAGACAAACCTTTCAAGGGACATTAGGTTTTTTTTCTTGAATACAGCTCACAGCTGATTCAGAATTTGATTTCGTTGCATTGCCTCATGTTCGTGGGCCTCTTCTTTCATCTATCAAACACAAGATCTTACATACAGGTTTCTCCTTCTTGCTCCTCCAGGGATTAGCTTCCTGGTGAGATGGCTTAGCAGGCCCTCCTACTTGTAACTCATTCAACAGGGAGGTGTTGAGGTCAAATGTCTGCTTGCTCTAGGAATTATATTGGTCAAAGTGGGATGGTTTCCTTTGGTGGGTTTTTTATCTTCTACAACTGAAGCCATCCCTCTTAGTGCATATAGTTTTTTTTTATTGTGCTGCTTAGCTTCTTTGACAGGAGGATAATACATTTCTTCACTTAATAAAATTCTGAAGCTGATAAAGGATGAGAAAACTACTTCATAGAATAGAATAGAATTCTTTATTGGCCAAGTGTGATTGGACACACAAGGGATTTGTCTTTGGTGCATATGCTCTCAGTGCACATAAGGAGAATAAAGTACATTCATCAAGAATAAAAAGATACAACACTTGGTAATAGTCAAGGTTACTAATAAGCAATCAAATCGTACAAGGAAACAAAAACAATATAAATTGAAAGATACAAGCAACACGGTTATAGTAATAAGTGGGAAGAGTTAGATACTAGTAAGGAAGAGAAGAATAATAGTAGTACAGTCTTAGTAAATTATTTGACAGTGTTGTGGGAATTAGTTGTTAAGCACAGTGATGGCATTCGGGGGAAAACTGTCCTTATATCTAGTTGTTCTGGTGTGCAGCCCTATAGCGTCGTTTTGAAGGTAGGAGTTGAAACAGTTTATGTCCAGGATGTGAGGGGTCCGTAGATATTGTCACAGCCCTCTTTTTGACTCATGCAGTATACAGATCCACAATGGAAGGCAGATTGGAAGCAATTGTTTTTTTTCTGCAGTTCTAATTATCCGTTGAAGTCTGTGTTTGTCTTGTTTGGTTGCAGAGCCAAGACAAACCTTTTATTTGCATTTTATTAATAAAAGGTTAGGCTAATTTGTTAGGTGCAGCAACTTTTTACCCTAAGTTCTTTCTTCAGAAGAAAGAATAAAAGAAAATAACATCTATCGCTGCTCAATATTATGAGTATTATTGAAGTCAATCCTCCTCTTCATTTTAACGATGGCAGTTCCTTTGATGGATGTTGTTGCTTAGCCCTTGTTCAGATCTGGGTGTGAACAAGAAAATCTTGACCCGAGATTCTTTTTAATACAGCAAGGATCCTTGATATCAACCATCAAAGGAAACCTTTGATCCCTCAGCTGTCTTTCAATGCTCTGTGGCCTAATGCAGGGTTTTTGTTTTTTTTAGAAAAACCTGTTAACATTAAAACTTCAGATCCATCTCTCCACAAAAAGATAATCAGAGCAGCAAAGTTTCTATGGGGCGATTTATTTTTGTTTAGAATGAAGGTGTAGTTTGGTTGAGGCCAGGGGTGGGTTCTAACTTACCTCGCTGCCAGTTCGCTTCCTCCCGCGCTGCATGGCTGCGTCTCGTGGGCATGCGCAGTGGCAAAAAAAAGGTGTAAACCAGTTTGTGACCGCATGCACAGTGCCAGAAACTTGGCTTCTGCGCATGTGCAGAAGAAAAAAAACCCGGGAAAAAATTCCCAAAATTTTTTTTGGGGGAAAAAATCCCCCCCCCAAAAAAAGCCGAAAACATGCACAGAATAGAGGAATGGAATGGAATGGAATGGAATGGAATAGAATAGAATAGAATAGAATAGAATAGAATAGAATAGAATAGAATAGAATAGAATAGAATAGAATAGAATAGAATCCGAGTTGGAAGGGACCTGCTTAGGCAGGAAACCCTATAGCAGTGGGGGCGAACCTTTTTCAGCTCGCGTGCCAAAAAGAGGGGGGCGCTCGCGCTCGCGTGCCCACACCCATTCCCTCCCCCCCACGCATGCGCACAATACCCCCCCATGCTGCCCCCTGCGCATGCGCACACACCCCCACCCCCGCACAAAGGCTTACCGGAGCCTGGAACGACGAAACCGGCAAACCGGAAGTGCGAAAAAAACGCACTTCCCGTTTACCGGTGTGCTGTTTTTTGCACTCCGGAGGGTTCAGGGAAGCTCCCTGAAGCTTCGGAATGCAAAAAACTACAAACGGACAAACCGGAAGTGCGGAAAAGTGCACTTCCGGTTTGTCCGTTTTGTAGTTTTTTGCATTCCGGAGCTTCAGGGAGCTTCCCTGAACTCTCCGGAGTGCAAAAAACAGCACACCGGCAAACCGGAAGTGCGTTTTTTCGCATTTCCGGTTTGCCGGTGGGCAACCTTCACGTGCCGGCCGCTATGGCTCCGCGTGCCACCTCTGGCACGCGTGCCATAGGTTCGCCATCACGGCCCTATAGCATTTTAGACAAATGGTTGTCCAATCTCTTCTTAAAAATTTCCAGTGTTGGAGCATTCACAACTTCTGGAGGGCAGTTGTTCTACTGCTTAATTGTTCTCACTGCCAGGAAGTTTCTCCTTAGTTCTAAGTTGCTTCTCTCCTTGATTAGTTTCCACCCATTGCTTCTTGTCCTGCCCTCATGGTGCTTTGGACTCCCTCTTCTTGACTCCTTCAGTGGCAGCCCCTGAGATATTGGAACATTGCTATCATGTGGCTCCTACTTTCCGTTAAACTGGACATATCCAATTCCAGCCACCGTTCTTTTTATGTTTTAGCCTCCAGTCCCCTAATCATCTTTGTTGCTCTTCTCAGTACTAGAAAATGTGGGTGTATCAAAAATAGCCATTTAGTGTCCAACCCTCCCAATAATTTATTTATTTATTACTTATCTAGTTATAAAATTTATAGGCCTCCCATTACCTCAGCATAACTCTTGGGCGGCTTACAGTCAAGGGGTCAGTATTGAACCGTTTGGCAGATCATACATCAGGAGGTCACCTTGAAGTTTAACTATTTTATCATGAGTATCGGGGTCAAGGAAAACCCTTCATCAGATGCAGCAGCTACATACTGTAAGTTCTTCAAGAGAGAAGAGACAGCCTCTTAATCATGCTTGGTCTGTGTAATTATCCTGGTTCTTGCAACAGGGTGGGGGTGGGAGTGTC
>JALIGW010000004.1:76660491-76710491 GCA_023053685.1 Diadophis punctatus similis | reverse complement strand
GTAATTGTGCGCATAAGCGCACAATCGTGCCTATCGTTCCTGTCCAATTGCACCCATATATTCATAATTCTTGTACTCATAATCATGCTTGTACTATTTTATATATATACAATCATGTTTATACTTTGTTTATACTTTGCTTGTTATCATATACTCTTGACAAATAAAAATAATAATAAATAATAATGATGATGAAGGCTACCATGGGGCCCTCGAAGCTCCACTCCTCGGATTGCTTTGACGAGAAGCTGCAGACAGCTTTGGCTTCTGCATACCAGCCAAACACCCTGCATACTTCTAAAAACTCTCACTCCTTGTCAGTCAGTTTTTCCTCCCCCTGCTAGCTTCATTCTGTTCTAACAAGTTCATTTCTTGCTTTAAGGCATTTTTGTTTTCTCATCCAACAGATTGCATTGGGCACCATTAGCCTTTTTTTTAGGGTGGTGGTAGTGGGTTCTGTTCTTTTCCTTTTCTTTCTTTTCCTTTCTTTCTTCCTTCCTTCCTTCCTTGCTTCCTTGCTTCCTTCCCTCCTTCCTTCCCTCCTTCCTTCCCTCCTTCCTTCCTTCCTTTCTTTTTCTTCCTTTCTTTCTTCCTTCCTTCCTTTCTTCCTTCCTTCATTCCTTCCTTTCTTCCCTCCTTGCTTCTCTCCTTCCTTCCTTCCTTTCTTTCTTCCTTCCTTCCTTCCTTCCCTCCCTCCTTCCTTCCTTCCTTCCTTTCTTTCTTTCTTCCTTTCTTCCTTCCTTCCTTCCTTCCTTGCTTCCTTGCTTCCTTCCTTCCCTCCTTCCTTCCCTCCCTCCTTCCTTCCTTCCTTTCTTTTTCTTTTTTTCTTCCTTCCTTCCTTCCTTTCTTCCTTCCTTCCTTCCTTCCTTTCTTCCTTCCTTCCTTCCCTCTTTCTTTCCCTCCTTCCTTCCTTCCTTCCTTTCTTTTTCTTCCTTCCTTCCTTCCTTCCTTCCTTCCTTCCTTCCTTCCTTCCTTCCCTCCTTCGTTCTCTCCTTCCTTCCTTCCTTCCTTCCTTCCTTCCTTCCTTCCTTCCTTTCTTCCTTCCTTCTTTCCCTCCTTCCTTCCTTCCTTTCTTCCTTCCTTTCTTCCTTCCTTCCTTCCTTCCTTCCTTCCCTCCCTCCCTCCCTCCCTCCTTCCTTCCTTCCTTCCTTTCTTTCTTTCTTTTTTTCTTTTTTTCTTTCTTTCTTTCTTTCTTGGCTTTCCTTTCACCCAGCTCACCCACTTGGGGAAAACACTTCCAAAGCATGTTTTGCTGACATGCAGATTTGCAGCCATGTAACCCCTCTCGGGCTTTGCTGGGAAAACTGTTTCACCTGATCTGGCCCAAGATTAAGAGGAAGACTTCGGAGTTTCTCAGTCTTGTCCTGTTGTAGTTCTCGACTTACAACAGTTCATTTAGTGACCGTTCAAAGTGACAACGGCACTGGAAAAAAGTGACTTATGACCATTTTCCACATTGACGACTGTTGCGGCATTCCCATGGTCACATGATCAGAATTCAGATGTTTGTCAAATGACTCAGATTTACGATGGTTGCAGTGTCCCTGGGGTCATGTGATCTCCTTTTGTGACCGTCTTACAAGCAAAGTTAGTAACGACAGTGTTACTAACTTAACAACTGCAGTGGTTCACTTAACAACTGAGGTACGAAAGGTCGTAAAACTCACTTAACAAATGTTTCAGTTAGCAAAAATAAAAAATGTTGGCCTCAATTGTGGTCATAAGTCGAGGGCTATCTGTAGTTTTAGGAAAAAATCATAATTTCATAAACTTTCTCATTTACAATCGCTGCCTTAGCTGCCTATCAGGAGCAAAGGTCTACAAATCAACAAATAGTCCACAAATACCTGCTGATGAGTATAGGAATGGAAGATGGGGGGCTAAAAAAATCGTGTATTTTTCTGTTTCTGAAGAGAGGGAAGATGGGCATCATAGAAGCTCCTGGAGCACAGGAATTATCCTTGAGGATTGACAAGTTTGAAGAAGGGTAAATATCAAGCCCTTGAGAATTGACTGCACCCAAAAGCAAGATTCCCACAGTGGCTTTTCAAACCAGGTTTGTTGGAAAAAAAGGTGCGGAAGTCTTAGCAGCTGGTTTGATCTTACTTCCAGAAGCCATTTTCTCCTCCAACTGAGGCATCAACCAGATCCAGTGGTTTCCTCCAAGTGGTAAAACGAGATCATGCCGCCTTGACACACGCTTGACCTCTTATTGTGTCTGCGCGTGGTATTTCAACACAGATTTTAAAAAAGAGGAGGAGCTTACCTCACAACAGGGCGATGTTTGCTTTGTCATTTACACACCTTGACACGCCCATGCCCATGGGTGCTTGCTAAGAGGAGAACTTTCTCAGCCTCTTGACTACAACTCTTGTGGGTAGAAGTTCTGCTCTTTGCTTGCTTGCTTGCTTGCTTGCTTGCTTGCTTGCTTGCTTGCTTGCTTGCTTGCTTGCTTGCTTGCTTGCTTGCTTGCTTGCTTGCTTGCTTGCTTGCTTGCTTGCTTGCTTGCTTGCTTGCCATGGCTGCTACACAGATTGCATGGCTATGTGTTGGCTTCCAGGGGCAACTCAAGGTAATGGTTGTTATCGTTGAAGTCCTTCGTGGCATAGGGCCTGGCTAGCTTTCTCTGTTATAATAATAATAATAACAACAGAGTTGGAAGGGACCTTGGAGGTCTTCTAGTCCAACCCCCTGCCTAGGCAGAAAATCCTACACTACTTCAGAAACATGGTTATCCAATATCTTCTTAAAAACTTCCAGTGTTGGAGCATTCACAACTTCTGGAGGCAGACTGTTCCACGGATTAATTGTTCTAACTGTCAGGAAATTTCTCCTTAGTTCTAAGTTGCTTCTCTCCTTGATTAGTTTCCACCCATTGCTTCTTGTTCTACCCTTAGGTGCTTTGGAGAATAGCTTGACTCCCTCTTCTTTGTGGCAACCCCTGAGATATTGGAACACTGCTATCATGTCTCCCCTAGTCGTTCTTTTCATTAAACTAGACATACCCAGTTCCTGCAACCGTTCTTCATATGTTCTCATTGTTTCTGCTCACTGCTGCATTTGGACAGGTCTTTTTGATCAAATATTTCTACATTGCGACATCTAAGAAGCACATCTTCCCTATCGTGGTCTCCACCTTCTAGATGGGTATTCCTCTGCCCCCAAGGGACAATGGTACCCACTCTCTTGGAGTTACACAAAGCCCTTAATAGCAATACTAATAGCACTTAGACTTATATAGCAATATCAATAGCACTTAGACATATATACCGCTTCACAGTGCTTTACAGCCCTCTTTAAGCGGTTTACAGAATCAGCATATTGGTCCCAACAATCTAGGTCCTCATTTTACCGACCTTGGAAGGATGGAAGGATGAGTCAACCTTGAGCCTGGTGAGATTCGAACTGCCAAATTGCAGGCAGCCGGCAGTCAACAAAAGTAGTCTGCAGTACTGCATTCTAACCACTGCACCACCATGGCTCAAAACTTGATTTCAGTTCCAGGCCTGGGGTGAATACATTGGGAGGAAAGGGTCGGTTGTGCTGTGCTTAATGGCTGTTTCAATCCAGGATATTTTATTTTATTTCTTCAATGCTGATGGCACAGTGGTTAGAATCCAGTATTGCAGTCAAACTCTGCCCACAGTCTGGAGTTCAGTTCAGTTCTCGTGGTTTTGAGGTTGACTCAGCCTTCTGTCCTTCTGAGGTCAGTAAAATGAGGACCCTGATCATTGGGGGACAATGTGTTGACACTGTAAACCAGGGGTGGCCAAACTATGGTTCTTTGAGGACCTGTGGACTTCAACTCCCAGTATTCCTGAGCCAGCCATGCATGCATGGCTAGCTCAGGAATTCTGGGAGTTGAAGTCCACAGGTCCTCAACGAACCATAATCTGGCCACCCCTGCAAGTGTAAACCATCCAGAGAGTGCTGTAAAGCACTATGGGGCAGTATATAAATGCTATTGATATTGCTTTTAATTGTTTTAACTCAGTTAGATTTTGTAAAACACCCAGAATCAGCTGGAGTAAAATGCTATATTAATTTTAATGCAAGTATAATAATAAGACAGTGAAAAGAAACATTTTCTCTCAGAACAAAGAGCCTCAGCCAGTCTCCAGTGGGGCAGACATCTGGGGTTTGACTGAGACCCAGAACATGCATTTAACATGTGTGTCCCGGTCAGCCTTCCATGACTGAGACATCCAAAGTTGCAGTGTAGTACAGTGCAGTATACTACAGTGTAGTATTTATTTTTATTTATTTTATTTATTTGTTTGTTTGTCAAACATGTACAAGATAGTAGGTATTGGTATAAACATAAACATTAGCAAAGTAGGTACAGGTAAATTAGGCAATAGGACAGTAGGACAGGGACGGTAGGCACGATGGTGCACTTATGTACGCCCTTTACAGACCTCTTAGAAATGGGGTGAGGTCGACTGTAGACAGTCTAAGGTTAAAGTTTTTGGGGTTTGGGGAAGAAACCACAGAGTCAGGTAGTGCATTCCAGGCATTGATCACTCTGTTGCTGAAGTCGTATTTTCTGCAGTCGAGTTTGGAGCGGTTTACATTAAGTTTGTATCTATTACGTGCTCATGTATTGCTGCGGTTGAAGCTGAAGTAATCATTGACAGGGAGAACATTTTGGTAGATGATTTTATGAACTACATTTAGATCAGATCGAAGGCGACGTAGTTCTAAATTCTCTAATCCCAATATTTCAAGTCTGGTGGAATAAGGTATTCTATTGCGAGCAGAGGAGTGGAGGACTCTTCTTGTGAAATATTTCTGGACTCTCTCGATTGTATTAATGTCCAATATGCAGTGAGGTGAGCTGTATTCGAGAATTGGTCTAGCGAATGTTTTGTATGCTCTGGTTAGCAATGTAATGTTGCCAGAGAAGAAGCTACGCAAGATTAGATTAACAACTCTTCGTGCCTTTTTGGCAATGTTGTTACAGTGGGCTCTGGCACTTAGGTCATTAGATATGAGTACTCCGAGGTCCTTGACAGAGTGAGGGTGCAGTGTAGTACAGTGTAAATACAGTGCAGTATAATCTGGTACTGTATACCACATGTCCCTTTCATCTCTTTTACCCGTGATTTAACTTGTGAGCATTCTTGTTTTTACCGCTGCTTTTTTTAGGACTTGAGTTTTTTATTTTATTTTTTCGCATCTGCAAATTGCCAAATGCAGCAGAAGAAAGCTTCCTTGTATTTTATAGGCTTCCCAAAGCACTGCTTATAATTAATTCATGCCCTCGAAATAGTGGTTGGGTCAATGCGGTTTGTTTGCTCTTTGCTTTTTTTTTCTTTCTTTTCCTTCAAAATTGAGGTGTTTCGTTCCCAGTATTTTTCCCCTCTTTTGCACATCATCACGTTCAAAGCAAATTCTTGCTCTGTAGTTATTTATATCTCTGGGGAGCTCTTGAAACGGTTCCTTTTTTCTCTGGGGGGATCCCAGAAATTTCCAGCTTGAGACAGCCTTGTCAGCTGGTTAGTTGGGTAGCATCTCGGTTTAAATATGAGCCAGCCATGTGCTGCAGCTGCCAAAAAAGCCAACACACTTCTAGACTGCATGAACAGAGGAATAGAATCAAGATCACGTGTATAATACCACTTTATAATGCCTTGGTAAGGCCACACTTGGAATGCTGCATCCAGTTTTGGTCGCCACTGTTAAGGAGTTATTGTGCTGTTAAGCACATACACAGCAAAATGTGTTGTAGTAATGGTGTTGCAGTTTGATATGAATGCTATTCAGCCAATAAACAGAATATCTTTAGTATGTATAAAATAGTTTTACTTGAATAGTAGCAAAGTTAAATAGGAAGTCCAAGTCATACAGTTATTCAGTCAATGCGAAGTTTCTTCTTCTTGCCTATCTTTGTTTTAACTCACAAACAAAGATTACAGCTATTACTCAATTCTATACTATACTCTTTTCTTCACAGCAATTCCATACAGTCATAAAGTAATCTACTTATCAGTAAATCAGCAGACAGTCTTCAGTCCGGAACACACCGTCAAACACCACTCACCACACTAAACCACCAACCATAAACCATCAACCATCATAAACCACATTGAGCATGCTCTCTTGCTTGCTTATATAGTAATCATCCACAATGCATTTAAAGCAATATACACATAACAATGATTTGTGGCTTAATCATATATTAACACATCCAATTGTTTGAACAGGGTTCTAACAGCCACGATGTAAAAAAGATGTTGAGACTCTGGAAAGAGTGCAGAGAAGAGCAACAAAGATGATTAGGGGACTGGAGGCTAAAACATATGAAGAACGGTTGCAGGAACTGGGTATGTCTAGTTTAATGAAAAGAAGGACCAGGGGAGACATGATAGCAGTGTTCCAATATCTCAGGGGTTGCCACAAAGAAGAGGGAGTCAAACTATTCTCCAAAGCACCTGAGGGTAGAACAAGAAGCAATGGGTGGAAACTAATCAAGGAGAGAAGCAACTTAGAACTAAGGAGAAATTTCCTGACAGTGAGGACAATTAATCAGTGGAACAACTTGCCTCCAGAAGTTGTAAATGCTCCAACACTGGAAGTTTTAAAGAAGATGTTGGATAGCCAATCTGAAATGGTATAGGGTTTCCTGCTTAAGCAGGGGGTTGGACTAGAAGACCTCCAAGGTCCCTTCCAACTCTGTTATTCTGTTCTATTCAGTGAGGTCATTATATTGAGACACCAAAGACTACATATAGTCTTTGACTTACAACAATTCGTTTAATCACTGTTCAAAGTTACAACAGCACTGAAAAAATGTAACTTATGGCCGTTTTTCACCCTTACAAGAGTTGCAGCATCCCCTTAGTCACGTAGTCCAAATTCAGACACTGGACCACTGACTCATATTTATGACGGTCACAGTGTCCCGGGATCATGTGATCCCCTTTTGCGACCTCCTGAGAAGCAAAGTCAAGGCGGAAGCCAGATTCACTTAACAACCGTGTTACTAATTTAACAACTGCAGTGATTCACTTCACAACTGTGGCAAGAACAGTTGTAATATTGGGCAAAACTCACTGAACAACTGTCTTGCTTAGCAACATAGATTTTGGGCTCAGTTGTGGTCATAATTCGAGGACTATCTGTAGCCATGTAGTCTTGGGAAAATCTTGCCTAGAGATGATTTCAGACATCCCCGTGTGTTGCAGACCTGGCCAGCTTTTTTTCAGGAAACAATTTCCTGGTTGTCTTTAAGTATAACATCTCCCTTCAGGCCTTCCTTGAACTGCTGAGGGATTTCAGGAGGGTTTGCAAACACTGGAGAATATATAGCAACACTGGGATCTCCAGTGGAGACAAAGGGGTTAAGCTTCCCTTCTATCTAAATCATCAGAGGAGGTATAGTCTCTAGTCAATACAACATAAATACCTCTGTATCCAAAACAATATTTTTAGAAAAATAACTTCCCCACATTGCTGTCCCTTTGGACATCGCCATTTCCTCTTCAAAAATATAAACTCAAACAATCATGTAATTATTAATGGTGTGAAAACATTCAACTCTCCTCTCCCTCCCCCCTCCCTCCCTCCCTCCCTCCCTCTCTCTTTTTCTCTCTCTCTGTCTCTCTCTGTCTCTGTCTGTCTCTCTCTCTCTGTCTCTGTCTGTTGGTCGCTCTCTGTCTCTTTGTCTCTCCCTCTTTCTCTCTTTGTCTCTCTGTCTCTGTCTCTCTCCATCAATCTATCTATCTGCCTATCTATCTGTCTCTCTCTCTGTGTGTGTCTCTCTCTCTCTCTGTGTGTCTCTGTCTTTGTCTCTGTCTCTGTCTCTGTCTCTCTGTCTCTCTCTCTCACACACACACACACAGAATGAAAGAGAGAGAGAGAGAGATGGGGGATTTCTGAGGATCAATTTAAGCTCTATAATTTGAAAATTATTGAAACCTCCATCATGGCTGCTATCGGAACCTTTGGGAGGACATCCTTATTCTTAAGGTAGCTGAGAGACTCTGTGACTAATATGGGTGAAACAGGGCAGTAGATGACCACAAGGGAAAAGAAGAGCAGACGTTGGGATGACACGTCCAGATCTTCTAAGGTTCCTGCTGATCAGAGATGGGTTTCAGCAGGTTCTGACCAGTTCTGGAGAACCGGTAGCGGAAATTTCGAATAGTTGAGAACCGGTAAATACCACCTCTGACTGGCCCCGCCCCATCTATTCTCTGCCTCCCGAGTTGATTGGGAGAAAATGGAGATTTTACAGTATCCTTCCCCTGCTACGCCCACCAAGCCACGCCCACCAAGCCACACCCACAGAAACGGTAGTAAAAAAAATTGACTCCCACCACTCCTGCTGATGCACACCCAGAACTTAATTCCTGAGGAGAGACCAGATGACTTGTTCTCTTAGGAAATGTTCAAGACTCGCCACTGATAAAGGCGGAAAGACGTCTTGAGTTCAGCTCAACCCTTCTTACCCATCTATGTTCTTCTCTTGGCCACCATGTAGAATTTGTTTGCCACTGTTTTATTCTGAGATATATTTTCAATTTATCTATCCAATTTACAGCCCTTGGGTGTCTAGAGGTTCTTTTATCCAGCTTCTACCCAAGTCTAGCTTTCTTCGCAAGATCTATCGGCGTCAGCTACATGCTGCCATAATATGTTCACACATTCAGATGCGTTTTCTTCTCTTCTCCCAAAAGAAAAAAGGGGGGAAATATAACTCTGGATCTGTTTGTTGTTCCAGTCTCCTTCCTGATTCCTTGCTGGTTTGCAAACAAGTAGGAGCACAAGCCCTTCTTGGAGATTCCTATCTCCAGATTTTAGATTTATTATTAGAGTTGGAAGGGACCTTGTAGGTCATCTAGTCCAACCCTCTGCTCAAGCAGGAGTTCCTACACCATTTGAGACAGATGGCAGTCCAGTCTCTCCTTGAAGGTCGCAAGTGTTGGGGTTCTCACGACCTCCGCTGGCAAGCTGTTCCACTGGTTGATCGCTCTCACCGTCAGAAAGTTTCTCCTCACTTCCAGGTTGAATCTCTCCTTGGTCAGCTTCCATCCATTATTCCTTGTTTGGCTTTCTGGTGCCATAGAGAACAGCCTGACCCCCTCCTCTCTGTGGCATCCCCTCAAGTATTGGAACACTGCTATCATGTCACCCCTGGTCCTTCTCTTCGCCAGACTGGCCAAGCTCAGTTCCTGCAACCGCTCTTCGTATGTTTTATTTTCCAGACCCTTTATCATCCTGGTTGCTCTCTTCTGCACTTTCTCTAGAGTTTCAATGTCTTTTTTGTAGTGTGGTGACCAAAACTGGATGCAGTACTCTAGGTGTGGTCTGACCAAGGCTTTATAGAGTGGTACTAGTACCTCTCTGGTCCTTGATTGTATCCCTCTATTTATGCAGCTCAGGACTGCTTTGGCCTTCACTCCAATATGGGAATAATACACCAATATTTAATTATCAGATGACAAGAAGAGGTAGACTGGAATATCCCATTTCAGATGAGAGATAGCGTTCCTGAATGCTATTAAAAGATAAATAATCCTTCCAATAAAAAGCAGAGCCAACGCTGGGGGAAAGTCAAAACCTGTTTGTTGTGTTCAGGAAGTATCTCCTGCCTTCGGTTGCTCCTCTCTACCATGAGCATGTAGAGACAAGCCTGACAAACAGATTGCCTTGCAGATGGTTACGCAAGTAATTGAGATAATCAAGTTTTCCAACCACTTTCCCATCCATTTTCCCAAGCTGTTATTATAATGCACACGTCAAGATATTTGTAATTACTTGCAAGCTGGATTTATTTTATTTATTTTCAGTCCTGGGCTCATATCCTTGGATAATCCTGGGGATGGTCTCATAAAGAGAGACATTCCCAGGATTATCCAAGAATATCTAGGATCTGGGATCTAAATCTAGGGCAGTGTTTTTCAACCTCGGCAACTTTAAGGTGTGATCATTTTCCTTGGTTCAAGACACTGCAGGCAAGCAAAGGAGCTGGTAGGCTGGGGTGGGTGAGAGAGGGAGAGGAGAGGAGAGAGGAGGAGGAGGAGGAGAAGAAGAAGGAGGAGGAGGAGGAGGAGGAGGAGGAGGAGGAGGAGGAGGAGGGGAGGGAGGAGGAGGGAGGGAGAGAGAGGGAGAGAGAGGGAGAGGGAGAGAGAGAGAGCGCTTCCCATTAAGAAGTCACTGCCTGCAGGCAGCTACTCCTGTCCCTTTGCCTTCAAAAGTACAGAGAATATAGAATCATAAGCAGTAGTGGTATTCTACCGGTTCGCACCGGTTCAGGCGAGCCGGTAGCAGCAGCGGCGGGAACCTCCGCCCCCATCACGTCGTGCAAATGACCCTCTGTGCATGCGCAAATGACCCTCTGCGCATGCACAGAGCATTCTTTGCCAGCCGCGGCAACCAGAGAACCAGTTCGTAGGCATGGAGAACCGGCCATTGCTGCCGGTTCGGAGAGCGGGTGGAAATTTCCGCCAACGGTATGTGAGAACTGGCAGCAACCCACCACTGCTACAGGTAGTCCTTGACTTGCAACAGTTCACTTAGTGACCAATCAGAGTTACAACGGCACTGACAAAAAGTGACTTACGACCGCTTTTCACAGTTACGACCTTTGCAGCACCCTCCTGATCGTGTGATCAAAATTCAGACGCTTGGCAACTGGTTCGTACTTGTGACCGTTGCTGTTGTCCCAAGGTCATGTGATCCCCTTCGGCGACCTTCTCACAAGCAATCTCAATGGGGAGGCCAGATTCATTGAACAACCAGGCTACTAACTTATCAACTGCAGGGATTCACTTAACAACCGTGGCAAGAGAAGTTTAAAAGGGAGCGAAACTCGCTTAACAAATGTCTCGCTTAACAACAGAAATTTTGGGCTCCGTTGTGGTGGTAAATTGAGGACCACTTCTATTTAGCCTTATCATCTTTAGTTGTTCTTCTCCACACTCTTTCTAGGGTCTCAGCATCTTTTTTTGTATCACGGTGTTGTGAAAACCGTTTTGTATCACGGTGACTAGAATTGGACATAGCGTTCCAAGTGTGGCCTCTCTACTGCAGCGGAAAGAAAGGGGGTTGTTCTTTGATGGAGACTATCAAGCAGAAAGGATGAAAAAAACCGGGACTTTTTTTTTTGTAGTGACAGGCAATAGTTTTGTGGTTGCTTTTGTTTGGAAGCACCTCGCCAGATTGCAAAATCCCGAAGCCCTCGTATAATCTTTAATGTTCCCTTGCAAGAAAATTAACTATATTTATCCCCAGCACACTTATCCCTGAGAGCAGAATCAAGATTTTCCCATGCTAAATCTTTCTGCAGCGAGAAGGTTTTAAGGCACCCTCTTGCTGGCATCAGAATTTTCCCAGGGTGAAATCTTGTCGTGTCTTGTCAGAGTCTGGGTGGGGTTAGTAAAGTGCATGATAATATCAAAGTTTGCACACCTAAAGGCCTGGGAATGTTTTTCTGCAGGAATCGGTTACTGCACAAAGTAGACTTAAATAACATTCCCACAGCAAATTATAGTGAAATTATCATACTTTTAGACTGGAGGGTGTTTCTTTTTCTATTTTTCCCCAAGTACATAGCCACCTCTTTTAATGCCCTCATTAATTGTATCGATTTCCATTTATAAAATAATTTATAGTTTTCATTAAAAAATAAACAACCCCAACTAACTTCAGTGACCAAGTAATTCAAGTCTAACTGTATGTATGATATGAGTAAGCTAAATCCATCTACCTTCTCTTGTTCAAGAGAGCAATTTGCAATCGGCCTACAGCTACAAAGAGCCTTATTTTAAATGTTAACAGTGATTCCAACAGGAATAAGCAGAGATTTGGGGAGAGGAATTGTTAAAAGTGAGAATAAATCTCATAGAGGCGATGTGGATCTTTTCTTGGATTTCAGACATTTAGAAATAAAGCCGAGATTAAAAGTCTAATAGAAAATATTTATTTCGGTACAAAAACAATAAATCATGAATAGTTACATCTTGCTAATAAATCGTGACTGTTCCGGTCAGAGTCAAAGGCAGAAGAGAATAATGAAGAATCGGGAATGCACACATGCGCAGAAGATCACATCACGTGTCCTGCTTGTATTGGAATGTACCATAATATTAGGATAGGGGTGCATCACCCTGCATAGACATACAACTGACAATATTCACTACATGACAGGAATGGTCCACCAGGAAGGCAAGCAGGGATATACCTATCAGGACATTGTCGTACAAATAACTGGAATTACATTATTTGTGTCAGTCACACAGAAATTACATCCACTTGTATCAGGAGTGGGTTCCTCCCCGTTCGGACCAGATCGCCCGAACCGTTAGCGACCTGCTGGTGATGTAATTTTGGCGTCACGGATCCGGTTCTGTCTGTGCCATCTTTTTTTCTGGATTTTCGGCGATTTTCCTGTGTTTGGATGGCTTCACAGCGTTCTGTGCTTTGAAAAAAGCCCTCCCGCCCGCCCCCGGGTTAATACTGACCTTTATTTCTTCGCCCGAAGCACAGCTGCTGAGCTCCTCAGCTGTGTTTCAGGCTGAATCCACCTTCTGAGCATGCGCGGAAGTGAAATCGCGCGAGGGGACGCGAATCCCAATTCACAAGAAGGCATGTCAGCTTTTACTCAACATGTAAGGGGTGGCTCAGAATCTGCTAGTAAGAGTCACAAAAGGAGATCACGTGACCCCAGAATACTGCAATCATCATAAATATCAGCCAGTTGCCAAGCGTTTGAATTTTGATCACGTGGCCATGGGCAAGTTGCAACAGTCGTAAGCGTGAAAAAGTCGGTGCCGTCGCAAATTCAGCCACTCGCCGAACTGTTGTAAGTTGAGACCTATCTGTATTCTGGATCTTTTTTGTGGCATCCCTAATATATTTGTAGAATGTCTGTCCCATTTCCACTTGATCTTCTTAAGGACAAATGCACTTGGATCATAATTTGATCATGTCTCTTTTTCTTAATACACTTAAGTTACCTATTCAAACAACACTCGGTCAATTCTTCATTATTTCTGTGGACAATCATCTCTCTTTTTTTTTGACACCCAATCTTTATTCCAGGAGAAACTATTTTTTTCTGGTTGAAGGTCACAGATGGAGGCAGTTTCCTACCACCTACCATAGCAACACTGCCAAGGTTACTGCATTACAGTATTATTTTTGTTTCCTTTGTTGTTGCTTTTATTTATTTATTTTATTTATTTGTTTGTTTGTCAAACATGTACAAGATAGTAGGTATTGGTATAAACATAAACATTAGCAAAGTAGGTACAGGTAAATTAGGCAATAGGACAGTAGGACAGGGACGGTAGGCACAATAGTGCGCTTATGCACGCCCCATTCTTTCTTTCTTTCTTTCTTTCTTTCTTTCTTTCTTTCTTTCTTTCTTTCTTTCTTTCTTTCTTTCTTTCTTTCTTTCTTTCTTTCTTTCTCTTTCTTTCTTTCTTTCTTTCTCTCTTTCTTTCTCTCTCTTTCTTTCTTTCTTTTTCTTTCTTTCTTTCTTTCTCTCTTTCTCTCTCTCTCTTAGGAATGGGGTGAGGTCGACTGTAGACAGTCTAAGGTTAAAGTTTGGGGGGTTGGGGGAAGAAACCAACGATTTTTAACGATGACGAACTTCACCTTTATTTTGTTTATTGGTGTAGTTGACTGAGACTCCCAAGACAACTTTTCTCTAATCAACCTGACCAGCTTGGCTGACAGGATAGTTGTGATTTTGACCTAAAGCTGTCACAGGATTCCGAAATGAAAATAAAAATGTGTCCGTGTACGTCAGGACACCGGTGGAGGCTAAATGAAATTCTTCTCCACCGATCAAAAGCCTTCTACTTTCTGCCCACTGCGATCGGCCTTCTTCGCTCAGTTTAAAATACATTTCTCATCAAAATTGGAGAGCCGAAAGGGGAGAAAAAGAACAACTTATTTTCACAGCAATTCCACTTGACGTCAGACTAGCCACAGCGAGCTGACCAAGAGCACCTCCCTCATAAGTAATTTGAAGGAACATTTCCCCACCCTAGTAGTAACTGCTGAAGTAGCAGAAAATTACAATCTCTGCTGAGGAAATGATAAACATACTTGTTACTTATTTATTTATATGTATTTATATCCCGCCTTTATTATTTTTACAAAAAATTCAAGGCGGCAAAACATATCCAGCACACCTTCTTCCTCCTATTTTCCCCACAACAACAACCCTGTGAGGTGGGATGGGGTGAGAGAGAGAGGGACTGGCCCAAATTCACCCAGCCGGCTTTCATGTCTAAGGCAGGACTTGAACTCACAATCTCTTGCTTTCTAGCCTGGTGCCTTCACCACCAGCCCAAAGTGGCTTTCCTAGAGGCATTTATATTTGATTGATTGATTGATATAGCACCCATCTTACACAATAGAAACCTGTATTTATGTAAATAAGTTTAGATTAATATTTATCTGTTTGTTTGCTTGCTTGCTTGCTTCCATGTTATACAATATAATCCTGGGCAGCTACCAACAATCAATTCCATATAGTATATATTTAAAATGTAAACAAATTACATTGCATCACCTTCTCACGTATCTTATTGTTGAAAGGCTTCTTAAGTTTCCCCTCAAACATAAAGCTGCAGATATAAATCTCTCCCATTGCAGCCGTGTTCCCAGGGTAATTCATCACCTCAGGGTAATCCATCACTAGATGGGGCTTGAGCACAAGCCTCAGGTCAGAGGTCAGACAGACAGATAGATTAAGAGTTAGAAGGGATCTTGTAGGTCATCTAGTCCAACCCCACCGCCCAAGCAGGAGACCCTACACCATTTCTGACAGATGGCAGTCCAAGTCTCTTCTTGAAAGCTTCCAGTGATGAAGCTCCCATGACTTCTGAAGGCAACTTCTGTTCCATTGGTTGGTTGCTCTCACTGTCAGAAAATTTCTCCTTATTTCCAGGTTGAATCTCTTCCTTGTTCAGTTTCCATCCATTATTCCTTGTCTGGCCTTCAGGTGCTTTGGAAAATAGCTTGACCCCCCTCCTCTCTGTGGCAGCCCCTCAAATATTGGAACACTGCTATCCTGTCTCCCCTGGTCCTTCTCTTCGCTAGACTAGCCATGCCCAGTTCCTGCAACTGTTCATCGTATGTTTTAGCCTCCAGTCCCCTCATCATCTTGGTTGCTCTTCTCTGCACTCTTTCTAGAGTCTCAACATCTTTTTTATAGTGTGGTGACCAAAACTGGATGCAGGTCTGCTAGGATGACAGGAGAGTATAAGAAGTCCTTGACTTAGGACCATAAGAGCACCAAGGTAGTTGTTAAGTGAGTTGACGTCCTTTGTGCCACGGTTGTTAAGCAAATCACCACAATTGTTAACTGACCCGTATGGTTGTTAAGCGAATCCGGCTTCCCCCCCAATGATTTTGCCTGTCAGAAACCGGCTGAGAAGTTTATAGATGGTGATCACATGACCCCGAGATGCTGCAACCATCATAAATACATTGACAAATGTCCAAATTGTGATCGTGGATGCGGCAACATTCATAAGTGCAAGCACCAGTTTCAAGTCACTTTTTCCAGCGCCACTGTCACTTCGAACAGTCGCTATATGAATTTGTTGCAAGTCGAGAACTACCTGTAGTATTAAAGGTAAAGGTTCCCCTCGCACATATGTGCTAGTCGTTGCCGACTCTAGAGGGTGGTGCTCATCTCCGTTTCAAAGCCGAAGAGCCAGCGCTGTCCGAAGACGTCTCCGTGGTCATGTGGCCGGCATGATTAAACGCTGAAGGCGCACGGAGCGCTGTTACCTTCCCACCAAAGGTGATCCCTATTTTTCTACTTGCATTTTTTACGCGCTTTCGAACTGCTAGGTTGGCAGAAGCTGAGACAGGTAACGGGAACTCACCCCGTTACGCGGCGCTACGGATTCGAACCGCCGAACTTTCTGATCGACAAGCTCAGCGTCTTAGCCATTGAGCCACTGCGTCCCTACCTGTAGTATTAACACGCTTTTTAAAAAGTCACCCATGTCTCTATTCCCCCACAAAACTCCAACAAGTGAATTAGAACTGTAAAGGCAGCTTTGGGGATAGTTTTATGGCTCTGTAATGGAGCCCTTGAAATGCCAACAGATTCTGTAAGTTCCATACCATTCGGGCTGGCTTATCAGATGCACGGAGGGCTTTGTCCTTGTGCGGAGAATTTCAGCAATTGCATTTCCTGTCGCTTTTGTTTGACACGCTGCATCTGCTAGTCGAATGGTGTCCCAAACCTATCCTTGACGGTTCACTGACTTTTAAGTACAGGGCAAAAAATGCCAGAGGCATGGGTCAGGATTGCCCGTGGATCTTAGTTGCCTGAGAAAATAAAAAAAGTGAATTATCTAGAAAGGATAAGGAATTCTCACAAGCTGCTTTAAAAAGTAAATGGAACCCTAATTGTTTTATGGTACCATTAACTCCAAACTTTTCAACATCATTAACTATGGAATGAAAATGCTACCAGTGTTCAGGGCTATAAATTAAGCTAAGAAAACTCTTCTGTTTACCAAAACAGTAAAGAAGGCTGCCAAGAAAGACTTTTAAAGAGAGAGAGAGAGAGAGAGAGAGAGAGAGGAGGGATGGAGGGAGAGAGAGGGAAAGAGAGAGGAGGGGAGAGAGGGGGGAGAAGGGAGGGAGAGAGAGAGGAGAGAGAAAGAGAGGGAGGGACGGATGGAGAGAGGGAGGGAGAGAGAAAGAGGAGAAAGGAGAGAGAGGAGAGGTGGGGAAGGAGAGAAAGAGAGGAGAGAGAGAGGGAGAGAATATGCAGCAAATTATCTGAAGTATATCTATACTTTTTTTTCTGATGAGGAAAAAGTTAAGTTGTCAGGACATTAAAATTCAGCCAGGGAAGGCCTGGGAAGCAGACATTTGGATTTTTAACGGGAACCTAAAACAGACCAGGGGAGGTTGCCCTCTAAATTTCAGATTAACCATGCCTCGGAAAGACCACCAATAGCTAGGCAACTGCCTAAGAATCTCAGCTCGTGCAGTTGAAGAGGTTGCTCAGGTCTGTATGGGAGAAGGCCATTTTTTTGAGTCTTTGGATGTTTGTTGTTTAAGCCTTCCTTAAAACTGGCTCAGTGACTGATATGCATCATATGAGTCAAGTGCAAAAGACTAGATCCACATGTGAAAGTCCAGAGTGGCTTCAACAATTTTAGCAAGGGGTTCTCTGCCCGGTTGCTGGGTAGGCGTGGCCTAGTTGGCCTCCTGCACCATGGGTGGGGTCGTTTTGCCCTCCCCAGGCTCTGGAGGCTCTACCGGAACTTCCGGTAGGCCCGTTTTTTACCCTCCCCGAGCCTCCGCGCGCGCCCTGCACTTACCTGCATCCAAAACGGGCCGTGTGGAAACTCCTGGGAAGGGAGGGGTGGGGCCAGCCAGGAGTGGGTTTTGGGGGATCTCCGAACTGCACAGACTCTTAGCTAGAGGTTCTCCCGAACACCTGCGAACCCCCAGCAGCCCACCCCTGTGAAAGTCTAATTAAACTGATTTATTGCTTAAGCGATTTATGCACAGGAATCTCCCCAACTAACAGTCGGCACCTGCTTGGAATTAGATAAGAGTCAATGGAATTCAAGGAAAGATGGACCTATTTTGCTTGTGACTACATAGGGATTCTAGGCTGAACCCTCTTTTAACTCCACCTCCAGTTCTGCCACTCCTTCTCCTGTATATGTGCTTTACCAGGTGACTCCTTCTAGTCCCTCTACAAATGGTCTCACCAGTTAACTGGACACAACATCAATCTCTAGGCCAAAGTGAGCAGCATTATAGTGTCCTTATGGCAGGGTGAGAATGCCTGAACTACAAAGACCCAAGTGATCTTGTCCAAGAAACATCCAGAATAGTTTTAGATGTTCTAGCTCCAGAGTTGACATGAATTTTCAAGACCTGAGCATGAAAGGTACCCCTTCCTAGAACCCAGTTAGATTCTTTCTGAGATACTCCACAGCCATCATAGCTGGAAATTTATCTCTGTCTCATCAGGGTTCAATTGCAGCCTTCAAAAACTGTTCACGTTTTACTGAACTATAAAACTTTATAGTTTACTGAACTATAAAACTAGAGTATGATACTTGATGTGCTATCTATTTGGGAAGAGTCTGTCTTTCTTTCTTTCTTTCTTTTTCTTTCCTTCTTTTTCTTTCTTCTTTTCCTTCCTTCCTTCCTTCCTTCTTTTGTTTTTCTTTCCTTCTTTCTCTTTCTTCTTTTCCTTCTTTATTTCCTTTATTTATTTATTTATTTATTTCTGTCTTCCTTCCTTCCTTCCTTCCTTCCTTCCTTCCTTCCTTCCTTCCTTCCTTCCTTCCTTCCATTGTCTTATGCTGGCTACTATAACATTTTTATGCACATTTTTTTAAAAAATGCCAACCACTTTTCCTTCTTGGCTCTCCGTTGGCTTGATTCCCTACCCCCAGCATGGCTGAGAAGTTTTCTTGGATTCGTCATTTAGAAAAAGTCCTTGCCAAATCAGATCTATTCTACCACATATGAGAAATATTGCTTCCTTTTAAAGGAATAAATCATTTGAAGTCTGTATTGGGCAAAGCCATGAATTTATTGCCTGGCACCATATCCTGTATTTGAATGAGCCATATGCCATGAGTGTGTTCAAGTGGAAAAAAACCCACTGTGATGATTTTGGATGGTGTCTGCCGGGGGTGGGGGTTGGGTTGGGTAGGTCAGAGGAGAAACTGGGGATCTAAAGAGCTGAGCAGAAATCTCAGTTAAAATATTTACCCAGCTGAAGCCAAAAATCTTTCCTGTGTGTTAAACAGATGAAACCAAAGTATTGCTAAAACAGTTTAAAAATTAAGAACATTTTTGTTCCATTTTGCTAGCATGGATTGTGGCAGAGGTGGGATTCAGCAGGTTCTGACCAGTTCTGGAGAACCGGTAGCGGAAATTTTGAGTAGTTCGGAGAACCGGTAAACACCACCTCTGACAGGCCCCGCCCCCATCTATTCTCTGCCTCCCGAGTCCCAGCTGATCGGGAGGAAATGGGGATTTTGCAGTAACCTTCCCCTGGAGTGGGGAGGGAATGGATATTTTACAGTATCCTTCCCCTGCCACGCCCACTAAGCCATGCCCACCAAGCCACGCCACGCCCATCAAGCCACGCCCACAGAACCGGTAGTAAAACAAATTTGAATCCCACCACTGGATTGTGGCCTACATTTTCAAAATTTCCTTCTTAATAGGAGTGAGGAATTAATGATCCCTAGATTGAATTTGGCCATTTAGCTTCCCAGAAGTGGGCAGGAACATGGAGCCCAACCTCTCTCAGTGCTGGAATTCAAATCACAGCATCCCAGACCAGGTCTCTCTGGAACAGCTCCAAGAAGAGGAACCCAATACCTCTCTGGGTAATTTTATCCACTGCCAACCTCTTCTTTTTGGTAGGAAGTTACTTTGTCAGATTCAAGTAGATTCTGCTTTCGTGTAACATAAGTCCGTGTCTTGCGTTCTCTCTCACTAGAGAGAACAGACCTCAACCTTCTTCCGGATGAGATCTTTTAAGATGTTTTAAAGAATTCTACCACGTTCCTTCTCTGTGGCCTCTTCTCAAAGCTAAACATGCTCAGCCCTTCAATCTCTTTCCATAGGGCTCACTTTCTAGTCCAGGGGTGTCAAACTCAATTTCATTGAGGGCCGCATCAGGGCTGTGTTTGACCTGGGTGGGCAGCTTGATGTCACTCGTGTCGGGGGCACCTGTGGTGGCCAAGTGCTAAGGCAGGACTTTTTTCAGACCCTCCCTCTCATTATAATCTCCTTCCTTCCTTCCTTCCTTCCTTCCTTCCTTCCTTCCTTCCTTCCTTCCCTCCCTCCCTCCCTCCCTCCCTCCCTCCCTCTTCATTCTTTCTTCTTCCTTCCCCTCTTTCCTTATTTTTCCTTCCCTCTTCATTCTCCTTTCTTCTTCCTTTCTCTCTTTCCTTCTTTTTCCTTCCTTTTCTCTTCCCATCTTTTCCTTTGTCTTTCCTCTTTCCCTTTCTCCTTTCCTGTCCCTTCTTGGATGCTCAAATGCAAAAGGGGAAACATTTCTCCCTTTTCTTCTGTTTTGTTTTTAGTTTGTTCTGCTTGCCCTCTGCCAGTGAAAAGCGAAGGAGCGGCCTGTTGTGCCTCTGCCTGTGAAAACGGAGCCCGGGAGGGCAGCCCCACGGGCCAGATCTAAGCACCCCGTGGGTCAGATCTGGCCCATGGGCCTGGAGTTTGACACCCCTGTTCTAGTCCACTGATCTTCATCTGTTGATGTTGCACCCGTTTGTAACGGTTTGTGAGAAAGGCCTTGAGAAATGGGGCAATGAGATGCTGCCTAGGGAAGAGTCAAATAAGAGACAGCATAGCTCACAGCTACTAAATGAGCAGAGAAAACAGTCCAGAAGAGGTCCTCTCACAGGTCGTAATGACAGGAATGTTGTGTTTTTAGACTTAAAGAGTCTCTTAATGTACGGATCACATCCCTACTTCTCAACATAGTCACCGTTTCTCTCAATAGCAATGTTCCACCTTCGAATGAGAGCATGGATCCCTGCCTCGTAAAATTGCTTTAGTGGCAGGATTCACAGAAGAAGACAGACGGCCAGAACGGGGTTTATCAGCTACGCTCACAGTTCCCACCTTTTCATCATTCAGACGACGGACCCACCTGCATACATTGCTATAATCTAAAGTATTGTCCTCAAACACGTTTTGCAATCGTCTGTGAATGTTCAAAGAGGTTTCCCCCTCAGCAACAAGGAATCCAATCACTGCTCTTTGTTTTTGACGCAACTCTAAGGGGGCAGCCATTTTGAATTTTCCTTACGAGTCTAAAAACCTGAAAAGTAAGAAACGAAATATTTCAGAACGTAAATGACATAATCATTTATCATTTATAACTGGGGAAAATTTCAGGTATTTTTTTTATCAACCTGAAATAAAGAAAATGGCATTACTTTTTGACTCACCCTCGGTAGCCTTACAATAAAGTGGAATTAGCTCAACTGGTCATGCTTCCTGTCTGCTCTACCTGGAAAGGCTGACAGAGATGTGGTTCCAGGTGCATCCACAGGTGCATCCACAGAAGAACAGCGCCCGGTGCATCCACAGAAGAACAGCGCCCGGCAGCCTCCATTACATCACTTCCCCAAATGGGGATCTGGAAGGCAGGTTCTCTCAGGGCTCATAAATCAGGAGGGTCAAAACCAGTCAGAACAGGCTGCTGCCGAGCCATGTAAGGCCTTAGACATCAAAAACTGCTCTTTGAATCACACTTGGAGACAGTGCAGGAATCTTGTGCCAGCAAGTATCTGCCAGCCGCTGGGCCACCACGTTCTGGGCCAGCTGAAACTTGTAAATAGTCTTTAAGGGCAGCCCCACGTAGAATGCATTACAGTATTCCAAACAACTGGTGATGAGGGCATGATTTAACAGATTTAACAGATTTTAACAGATTAACAGAGTTGGAAGGGACCTTGCTGGTCATCTAGTCCAACCCCCTGCCCAGGCAGGAGACCCTTACATCTACCTCTACCTAGGATTGAACTCACAACCTCCTGATTGTGAGGCAAGAGCTCTAACTCTAGGCCAATTAGTGTCCAACTCCTTGGGCTCTTGGAATTGTGTTAAGAAGGACCTTTGGATTAGTTCAGTTCTATGCACAGATTTTCTCGGATTTAATCCCAGGTTAAAGGTCATGGAACCAGCAGAGGTGGCGCAGTGGTTAAATGCAGCACTGCAGGCTATGCTAGTTCAGCAGTTCAGCTGTTCAAATCTCACCGGCTCAAGGTTGACTCAGCCTTCCATCCTTCTGAGGTCGGTAAAATGAGGACCCAGATTGTTGGGGGCAATATGCTGAACTCTGTAAATCGCTTAGAGAGGGCTGTAAAGCACTATGAAGCGGTATATAAGTCTAAGTGCTATTGCTATTGCTTTAGAGTGGTCATTCACCACCCAATGGATCACCTGCCCAAAGGTGCCATTTTAAAAAAAATATTTATTTTTTTAAATTTTATGCTGCCCAGTCACCTTGTAGGAGAGATGGGTGGTATAAAAATTTAATAAATAAATAACATTTAAAAATTGTCACCTTTGGCCAAAAGGGATCCACTTGCCACTTGTGCTCTGGATCAAATGTGCTTACAGAGAAACCAGATTCCCCTTCAAAGATGCAAGGCACGATCTCATACAGCACTTGGAGAAACTTAGCGTAATCAGGAGTGTTTCAAAGGTCACAGGTTCCGCATCCAGTTTCAAAAATAGAAAGACATTTATTCCAATCTGAAGACCAGTGTTTTTCAACCATTAGTTTTTCTCAATTTGCCTCTGTTTTTACCTTCCATCCATGAGGGCCCCAAATTGTCAAAAACTATGGTTGGATCAAGTGAAGTTTTAAACTGATAACGCGGAACTTTTTAAGACAACGTAGATTGCAAAGAGTGTTTTTCTTTGGTTCCCTGAATATTTGGAGTTCATCTTTCGTTCTCTGAATATTTAGAGTTTTCAGAAATTGTTCTGTAATAGAACCACAGGTAAACATCCTGAAAAGCAATCTACACTGTTATTGTCATAGCTGTTGTTACCTTTGCTTCTTCTAACTCGCAAGATCTTTCAACTCTTTATCTTAGAGCCAGCATATCATCAATCTGCAACAGAAAATCTGTTTCTGAACATTGAGATTTAAAAACCGGCGGGCACTGTGAGCTAATCTTCGTAGCCAAAGCTGTGATTTGCCCCAGGAGCTGTTCTGTCTCTGGAAAACTCCCAGATTTGATTTAAATTGGCTCAGCCAAGTATTAATTGGTGTAGAATCAGACCTTAACTGTTGAGTGATCCCAGCAGAAGAGAACCAAGAGAGTTGTTCCAAATCGTAAGCACGGAGACACTGTTCAAAAAGAGCCGGCAAGAACACAAAATGGAGAGAAAGGGAGATAGGTTAAGGACCTCTTAGCAGCAAAGCTACTGAGCAGCAAAGCAACTCCCACCTTTGATGGTAGCTGAATTGACAATTCAGAAAGAAATAGAGCCTGTTCCCCTTTCGACCCTTCTAAAATGCAAATAAACATAGTTAGCAAATATTCAAAAAAAAAAGAGAGAGCTAAGGCTGCTTTTTTGGCATAAAAGTAGTTCAGCCAAATATTTAACTTTTTTTTTGTTCCTTCGCTCGTTCTTGATTCTGATTGTTTGTATTTATCATTTGGGGGGGGTTGTTTTGTTTTTAAAGATGGTTTTCCTGTTGTTCCAGATGAAACTCTTGTAAATATTTATCCGTTGCACTTGTTGCAAGCGTATCCTTTGCTCGCCCCGGGAACGGTCAAATTCCAGCTGTGCAAAGATGCTCAGCGTTTCAAACAGCGGCTGCCGCTTTCGGTGGCGTTACATGAAAAGACGAGGGGAGCCAGGTGGTGGGCTTCAAAAGAGGGTTTGGTGCAGCTCTGCTGCTTTTGGAGCTGCGAGATGTTTGGGTTGGTTCTGGCTGAAAAGCGACACGGAGGAGAATTTGAGACAAATAAAAGGAGAGGCTTTGTCCCTTGAATACCCCGCTTTCGCTGCCTGTGGGTAGTGTCACAGCTTACAAGGATTCCCCCCTCTCCTGCCCCCTTTTTATTCATTTAAATTTAAATTAAATGTTACTGATTTCATCTAAAGTCCGACAGTATCTAAGAGTAACTCTGAGTCAAGGATAGTTCCACTATGAAGTTGTTTGAAGTTGTAGCTTTTAAATTAAGCTAATAGCAATAGCACTTAGCACTTAGACTTATATACCGCTTCATAGTGCTTTACAGCCCTCTCTAAGCGGTTTACAGAGTTCCGCATATTGCCCCCAACAATCTGGGTCCTCATTTTACCCACCTCGGAAGGATGGAAGGCTGAGTCAACCTTGAGCTGGTGAGATTTGAACAGCTGAACTGCTGAAGTAGCAGTAGGCTGCAGTGCTGCATTTAACCACTGCGCCACTTCGGCTCTATCTTCGTCCATCTTACAGAACCCTTGTGGAGTTCGTTTATTTATTTATTTATTTATTTATTTATTTATTTATTTATTATTTTATTTTATTTATTTATTTATTTGTCAAGTACATGTTGGTAATATACATAGATAAAACATTGTTTATATACATAAGATGGGTACTGATAAGCGGGAACATTAGGACAGGGACGGTAGGCACGCTGGTGCCCTTATGCACACCCCTTACTGACTTCTTAGGAATCGGGTGAGGTCAACAGTGGACAGTCTAAGGGTAAAGTGACATTTATATACCTTTATACATTTATATACTAAGTGGTATTAGTGACATTTATATACCGCCTCGCAGTGCAAGCACTCTCTAAGCGGTTTACACCAGTAAGCAATGTATATTTATATTGTCCCCCAACAATCTAGGTCCTCATTTTACCTACCTCGGAAGGATGGAAGGCTGAGTCAACCTTGAGCCGGTGAGATTTGAACCGCTGACCTGCGGATCAGTGTCAGCTAAAGTGGCCTGCAGTACCTGCCTCTAACCGCTGCGCCACCTCGGCTCTTTGGAGTTACCAAAGCAACATGCTGAAAACAACCCAAAGCACTGTTAGAACACAAAGAGCGTCCTTATAGTAATTCATTTACAAGAATGAAATCAAATATTTTGATATCTTCTTATCTTACATCTTCAATATATCGAGGAAGAAGGATTAGAGGGGGGGGATATGATAGCTGTCTTCTAGTCCTTGAGGGGCTGTCATGGAGAAGAAGGGATTGACCTATTCTCCAAAGCACCAGAGGGCAAGACAAGAAGTCATGGATGGAAGCTTGTCAAAGAGAGATCCAAGTAAGGAGAAATTTTCCGGCAGTGATAGCAGTTAATGGATAGAATAGCTTGCCTCCCAGAGTTATGAGTAAAAGCGCGAGGTTTTCAAGGAATAGACTGAAGAATGAATTGATCAGGATTGTCTAAGGCTCCTGCCTTGAGTAGAAAGTTAGATTAGAAAACTTCCAAGGTCCCTTCCAGCCATATGTTTCCAACTTCCCATGACAGTGTCTATGGAGATTCTCGGTCATGGTTGTCCCAAAGGTGCTTTTTCAAGAGGCAACTGGACTTTCTGGTTTTTCTTTGAAGACGTTTCGCTTCTCATCCAAGAAGCTTCTTCAGAGTGTCCGTGTTCCGAGTAACGCATCCAAAGAAATCAGAACTCCAAGGCAGGAACGTTCCACAGAGAACATGTTTATTGGACACATCATATTGGCACAGCCAGTGAAAACCAACTCTAAAAGTTTCCCATGGTTACCATGTAATTAAAAAAGCAAAAGTTTCCCTCCCCAGGTGTCACAAGTCATATTGTCCAATCAAAGCAGTTGGCGGGCTCCCTCGACCACTTCTGCTCCTCCTCCTACTGCCACCTGTTGGGATGACCTTGGTTCCCAAGGGAGAGCTCTTTATTTTGTCTATGAGATGGCGAGATGCCCCAGCTATTTCCCCCCTCATCCTCCCCCCATAGTGCGTGGCAACTATGAAGCAGCACAAGATGGCTTCAGCCAGGTTCGATTCAGAGTTGACACAGAGCTGATGAAGCTTCTTGGATGAGAAGCGAATTGTCTTCAAAGGGGGAAAAAAAGAAAATCCAGTTGCCTCTTGAAAAAGCACCTTTGGGATTCCCATGACAGTGATATCCACAGGGGGGTTTCAAAAAGTCAAGATAATGACCACAACAGTGGGATGAAATCTCAATGCTTTCTTACATGTAGCATGTAATCAGTGGTGAAATCCAATTTTTTTACAACTGGTTCTGTGGGCGTGGCTTGGTGGGCGTGGCTTGGTGGGCATGGTAGGAGAAGGATACTGCAAAATCCCCATTCCCACTCCACTCTGGGGCCAGCCAGAGGTGGTATTTTCCAGTTCTCCGATCTACTCAAAATTTCTGCTACCGGTTCTCCAGAACCTGTTAGAACTTGCTGGATTTCACCCCTGATTTGTTTGTTTGTTTGTTTGTTTGTTTGTTTATTTATTTATTTATTCATTCATTCATTCATTCATTCATTCATTCATTCATTCATTCATTCATTCATTTATTTATTTACATTTGTATGCCGCCCAACTCCTGACGGATTCTGGGCGGCCTAGAGTACATGACCCACATTAAAGGGATTAAGGCTTTGTTTACACTACCCTCCACACACACCCCACAGATACCCGTGTCCCATGATCAGTGTTTTATATTACTCATCTTCTGGACTCGCTTAAAAATTAAGAAGCACTTCCACACTTAGTTCCAGCCCTGGACATCATCCCAAAATTTTCAGAGACTCCCAAGCAATCTGCTTTCTTATCCTGGGAGTCACCATAGTAGGTAACAGTCAGAAGGACTGAATGGGTAAGAGATGCCCTTCTAGGAAAAAGGTTAGGATGTGGGATGAGAGAGCCTCATCTCAGCTTCCAGGTGTTACCATTGATTAACACTCACAGGCATTCAAAACATACAGGAACTCTTATGTTAGACCCATCTTGGTATGTAAGTTCCTAGAGCCAATTTTGTCTAGTGGTGAAGGCACCAGGCTAGAAAGTTGGAGACCGTGAGTTCAACTTCCGCCTTACCCATGAAAGTTGACTGGGTGATTATGGGCCAGTCCCTCTCTCTCAGCCCAACTCACTTTGCAGGGTTGTTGTTGTGGGGAAAATAGGAGGAGGAAGGTGTGCTGGATATGTTCACGGCAGGAGTGGGTTCTAACTTATCTCGCTGCCGGTTCACTTCCTCCCGTGCCGCAAGGCATGCGCAGTGCAAAAAAATCCACCACCACCCCAAAAAAGCCAAAAACAAGATGGCAACGCATGTGCACTGCCAGAAACTCGATTTCTGCACATGCGCAGAAGAAAAAAAACCTGGAAAATTTTCAAAAAAAAAATCGGGAAAAAAAATTCCAAAAAAAAGATGGCAGCGCCCACAGACCGGCACCAACCGAACCGGTTCCATGATTCATCATGACATCACCAGCAGTTTGCTACTAGTTTGGGCGAACCGGTCCGAACCGGGAAGAACCCACCTCTGGTTCACGGCCTTGGATTATTTGCAGAAATAATAAAGGTGGAATACAAATAAGTAAATAAATAAAAATCTGGTAGCAAATACCACTCCGTTATGAACAAGGACTTATTAGAGTAGTGAGCTTGTCTCGACACCATTTCTTCCAGGTATCATTTCCTAGACAAATGCATCAACCACAGCAATGGTTTGCTTTTGCCAATGGATAGAAACTGATCAAGAAAAGAAGTAACCCAGAACTAAGGATAAATTTCCTGACAGTGAGAACAATTAACCAGTGAAGCAGCTTGCCTTCAGAGGTTGTGGATGCTCCATCACTGGAGGCTTTTAAGACGAGACTGGACAGCTACTTGTCTGGAATGGTATAGGGTCTCCTGCTTGGTGCAGGTTGGACTGGAAGACCCCTAAGCTCCTTTCCAACTCTGTTATTTTGTTATTCTGTTAAATTATCATTTATTTTATTTATTTATTTATTTTGTCAACACGTGTACAAGATAACAGGTATGATATAAACATAAACACAAGCAAAGTAGGTACAGGTAAATTTGGACAATAGGACAGAAGGACAGGGACGGTAGGCACGATGGTGCGCTTAAGCAAGCCCCTTACAGACCTCTTAGGAATGGGCTGAGGTCAACTGTAGACAGTCTAAGGCCATGATGGCGAACCTATGGCACGGGTGCCACAAGTGGCACGCGGAGCCATATCGGTGGGCACGCAAGCTCAGGTCCGGCGTGCATGTGTGCACCAGCCGGCTGATTTTCGGGCCTTCTGGGCCCACTGGAAGTCGGGAAACAGGCTGTTTCCAGCCTCCAGAGGGGATGGGGAAGGCCGTTTTCGCCCTCCCCAGGCTCCTAGAAAGGCTCTGGAGCCTGGGGAGAGCGAAAAATGGGCGTGCCATTGCATGCTGGGAGCAGGGGGGTCATGCGTGCATGTGCGGGGGTGCATGGAATTATGAGTGTGGGCACGCACACATGTGATCCCCCACATTCCCCCCTCCTTTTGGCACGCGAACCAAAAAAGGTTCGCCATCACTGGTCTAAGGTTAAAGCTTTTGGGGTTTGGGGAAGAAACCACAGAGTCAGGTAGTGCATTCCAGGCACTGATCACTCTGTTGCTGAAGTCGTATTTTCTGCTGTCGAGTTTCGAGCGGTTTACATTGAGTTTGAATCTATTGTGTGCTCGTGTGTTGTTGTGGTTGAAGCTGAAGTATTCATTGACAGGTAGGACATTGTGGCAGATGATTTTATGAACTACATTTAGATCAGATCGAAGGCGACGTAGCTCTAAATTGTCTAAGCCTAAAATTTCAAGTCTGGTGGAATAAGGAATTCTGTTGCGAGTAGAAGAGTGGAGGACTCTTCTTGTGAAGTATTTCTGGACTCTTTCAATTGTATTTATGTCCGATATGTAGTGTGGGTTCCAGACAGCTGAGCCGTATTCAAGGATCATGCACATGTAGAGGTAACAGTTCTTTTCACAGCACCAATCCCAGGAAATGTTACCTGTGTTCGTGTTGAAAGTAAATGTTACTTTTTTCTAGCATCCATTGCCAAAATGTCATTAGCTTGATGGGAGAACATTCATAATTTTATTTATTTATTTTATTTATTTATTTATTTATTTGTCAAACATGTATAGGGTAGTAGTAATTTGTATAAACATAAGTAAAAAATAACGATAAAAGAGGACAATAGGACAGTAGGACAGGGACGGTAGGCACAGTGGTGCGTTTGTGCACGCCCCTTACAGACCTCTTAGAAACGAGGAGAGGTCGACTGTAGACAGTCTAAGGTTAAAGTTTTTGGGGTTTGGGGAAGAAACCACAGAGTCAGGTAGTGCATTTTAGTGAAAGGAAGTCAATTTCTTCCACCTCAGTCCTCCCAGACTACAACTGTCCAGTTTCTTTGCAGCTAAAGACCAAAATATCCACAGTACAGTACAATACAGTTAGGTAAGAAAGAGTAGGAAAACAGGAAATTAAAAAATTATTAACGCTAGAATGGGGTTCTTTTGAATTAAATTCACAATCAGAGGATGTAGATGGCAAAAGTGCATGTATTAAAACCCTCAGAATATACAAACCATTAGAAAAATGAATTTTTCATTAAAAAGATGAATCTGCTTAAGGGGAGCGAATTAACAAGCCTGCCATAAAATTAATTGTCTCCCTGATTGTAGATATCTGGCAAGCTTTCCAGAGATATTTCCTTAAGCTGTCAGAGGATAAAAGATGCGCCTCATCTGATTTTATGAGACTATGAGTCAGAAGAGGAACAATTAATTCAATACCGTATTTTTCTGATTATCAACAATTCGAGGATCAACTGAAAAACTAGTGTGAATCTTCTACAGTATCTGGATTCTGAATCCCAATAGAGGCTTGGTTACATATCAGATCTGTAGCATTTGGAAGATCAATACCAGATTTTTTTTTAACTGGACTAACCATTCTGATTGTCTAATCAAATTTGGACAAATCAGTAGTGGCATTCTCAATCACTTAGGATGCAAGCCAGGGGTGGGTTCTGGATCCTTTCCCTGCCGGTTCGCTCAGGGTCGCGCCGTGCACGCGTACGCGCAGCAATACAAAATAGCCTCTGCGCATGCGCAGAAGCAAAATCCAAGATGGCGGCACCCACGGAGACACCTACAGAACCGGCTCCGTGACGTCATCGCCGAATTACTAACGGTTCTAAAGAACCGGTTAGAACTGGTAGGAACTCACCTCTGATGCAAGCATATTTAGTAGCATGGTGACGACCACTTCATAGTGCTAGAACAGGTGTTTCCAAACTTGGCAAACTTTAAGACTTATGGACTTCAAGTCCCAGAATTCCTCAGCCAGCCATGTCATGCTAGCTGGGGAATTCTGGGAGTTGAAGTCCACAAGTCTTAAAGTTGCCACGTTTGGCATCTTTTCCAAGTCTACAAAAGAAGACAAAATTGAAATTTAATGATCCCCAACAGTAACCTCTAGTGTCTCATACTGGATTCCTGCCAAGCCCTATTCTCTAGATAACTAAATGCCAGCTGCCAAATTTCAGCCATTGGAACCAGGGGCGGGTTCCTAATTTTTTTACTACCACTCTGCGGGCGTGGCTTATTTTTGGGTGTGGCTTGCCGGTCATATATTAGTTATTTCAGAGAGATGTTACTACTATTTTTGCTATTTTATACCTTACATGAAAAGCTTTGCATACAAAGTGTGTGTTACACCATGGCAACACAGCAACCTTTATATGCAGAAAATGCTATAGTTAAAAGACAAGCAAGTCTCATACAGCATTTTTGGTTTCAGTCATGGATTCCTTAGACAAAAATATTGAGGACTGTTAAAAGAACAGTATCTTTTAACAGTCCTCAATGGTTTCGTCTAACGAATAACAGTATAAAACTGTATAAAATTAACAGTATAAAAGGTTAAGCTTTCGGAAAACGCCCACTTTGGGAACCTTTAGGCGAAAGCGAAGGAAAAGTGTCAAATGCGAGCTTCTTATTATTTTCAAGCGAAGGGACAGGGAAAGACTTAATTGTCAGGTTTCTGGGCATGCGCAGAAGAATTTTTTTTTTAACGTTAAAAAAAAATTTTTTTTTTAAATGGTGGCTCCCAGGCACCGGCAACCGACCGCACCGGTACTGTGACGTCACCAGCGGGCCGCTACCGGTGCTATAGAGTGGACCGCACTGGTAGGAACCCACCACTGATTGGAACCAACAATATTTGTTTTTAGCAAACAGTACGGGGATGGGGGGGGATGAAAAGCATCAAGCAATCAGAATTCTTCATGTGAGATCTTACTTTGATCTCAAACACCCAGAGATACATTTCTTAATAGAGAAGATGGGCCATTGCTAAAGTTTAACGTGACAAAGATGAAGGAGGCAAACCCACAGCCTTGCTTGGCCTAGGAAAGTCATGGGCGAGGCCTTAAGAAAGCAGTGTGCATGTTTTTTCCTTCAGTGTCTGCAAACAATTTTTTTTTTATTTTTATGCCTCCTAAAATAAGGCACACTTGAAGCATGACTATCCTCTTTAATGTCTCTGAAACATGCAGCATTTGCCAGAGAGAAACATTGCATAATTACATATACATTTTGGGTTGACTCAGAATTCCCTTTACATCATTCTTAGCTATTGGGATGTGGTTGCATTTGTAACGGAGAGATAGCTTTTCTTCCAGACAGCGTCCTCTCTAGTGCATGAAATCTCAGCCTGAGGCATTTCTCCAGCCAATGATGGGAGGTATTTGCACTGACCAAATCAAGAAAGCCATGCTGGAAAAAATCCGACAGAAACGACATACCATCAGATGCTGCACATGTGTCACTTTCCAGAGACTAAAAATAGGCTTTCCATAAATATCCAGGAAGAAGAGTGGAGTCTAAAATGATTCCATTTGAGTAGATGAAGACTGAGAAAAATTCAAAATGAGTTTACAAGAGTTTGGTGTAATAATATAACCAGACTTGAAATTTTAGGACTTGGAAATTTAGAACTATGCCGCCTTCGATCTGACCTAAGTGTAGCTCACAAAATTATCCGCCTCAATGTCCTACCCGTTAAAGACTACTTCAGCTTCAACCGCAATAATACACGAGCTCACAATAGATGCAAACTTAACGTAAACTGCTCCAAACTTGATTGCAAAAAATTCGACTTCAACAACAGAGTGGTCAATGCCTGGAACACTTTACCTGACTCAGTAGTTTCTTCCCCTAACCCCAAAAACTTCAACCTCAGATTATCTACCATCAACCTCACCCCATTCCTAAGAGGTCGGTAAGGGGCATGCATAAGCGCACAATCGTGCCTACCGTTCCTGTCCTAATGTACCCATATATTCATACCTCTTTTACTCTTATTCATGCTTGTACTATTGCATATATATTCAATCATGTTTTACTGTTTATACTTTGCTAATAATCATATATGCCTGACAAATAAACAAATACATATATATACAGATCTATAATAGTCTCCCTTTATTTTCATTTATCAGCAAAAAAATCCTACATATATATATATATATATATATATATATATATATATATATATATATATATATATATATATATATATATATATATATATATATATATATATATATATATATATATATATATATATATATATATATATATATATATATATATATATATATATATATATATATCCTCTCCTGTTCTCCTTTAATCCTGAAAGGGTTCCATAACCAAGCCCTTCCAGTGGGTAACTGCAAAATAAAACAAGCTTTAAAATATTAATCCAAGACTAGCACCAGGTGTGTCTATAGGGATGGATCCAAAAAGTTAAAAGAGAGGTTGCAACAGGGGCGGGTTCCTAATTTTTTTACTACCACTCTGTGGGTGTGGCTTATTTTGTGGGTGTGGCTTGCCAGCCATGTGACCGGGTGAACGTTCCCCCTTCCCTCAGCAGCTCGAGAAGCCTCGAATGTGCAAAAATGCCTAGGATCATCACCGCGCGTTCGTGGCTTCTCGGACTGCTGAAGGGAGGGGAATGGAGATAGCTCCTGCCGCCCGTTCTTTCAGCGTCTCACACGCTCCCTCAGCCAACCTCCCCTGCTTGGACTCACTGTGGGGTAGGAAGGCAGCGCATGCGCAGTGCTGGAAGCTCGGCTTCAGGGCATGCGCAAAAGAATTTTTTTAAAAAAATGTAAATTTTTTTTTAAAAAAATGGTGGCGCCCAGGCACCGGCAACCGACTGCACCGGTACTGTGACATCACCAGCGGGCCGCTACCGGTGCTATAGAGTGGACCGCACCTGTAGGAACCCACCACTGGGTTGCAACTATAGTGTTCAAAGCCTCACCCTTTTTTAAACATGTGTCAGCATAAGAGAGGAGTGGGTCAGGCTATTTTCCAAAGCACCTGAAGGCCAGACAAGGAATAATGGATGGAAACTGAACAAAGAGAGATTCAACCTGGAAATAAGGAAAACGTTTTCTGACAGTGAGAGCAGTCAACCCATGGAACAGAAGTTGCCTTCGGAAGTTGTGGGAGCTTCATCACTGGAAGCTTTCAAGAAGAGACTGGACTGCCGTCTGTCAGAAATGGTGTAGGGTCTCCTGCTTGGGTGGGGGGGTTGGACTAGATGACTTACAACAGAGGTGTCAACCTCGATTTCATTGAGGACTGCATCAGGGTTGTGTTTGACCTTGGGGGCTGGGGTGGGCATGGCTGGGGTGGGCATGGCCAGCTCGACGTCACTAGTTTCGGGGACGCCGGTGGTGGCCCTACTGCTCTGCCGGCGAAAATGGACTCCCGTGCTCCGTTTTCAGGAGCGACGGCCTCCTGCAACCCTCTGCCAGTGAAAACGGAACTCAGGAGGGCCACGCGTTCCCAAGCTTCATTTTCACTGGCAGAGGCACCACTCTGCTGTCTCTAGGGTTGCCCCGTGGGCCAGATCTAAGCACCCCACAGGCCAGATCCAGCCCGTTGGCCTTGAGTTAACAACCCTGACCTACAAATTCCCTTCCAACTCTGTTAATCTGTTAAATCAAGTAGTCCTCAGTTTCTGACCACAATTATAACCAAAATTTCCTTTGCTAAGCAAGGCAGTTATTAAGTAATTGCTCCTAAGTAGTTTCCAAGGTAGGCCAACCACCAAAGTGATACTGGTAGTAATTATTTCAGTTGTAATTCTAATTAAAATCAGTTTCACTCGTATGTTTCGGGAACAGGAAGGCTTTTCCAAGCAGCTAATCAGTGGACACAATATTTGAATGTATGACCAGAAAGTCCAGTTGCCTCTTGAAAAAGCACCTTTGGGACAATTATGACCTGGATGACTGAGAATCTCCATAAACATTAATCAAAAGAACTGGTTTTTCAAAATAGACCTCCCCCCCCCCAAAAAATACGGTTTTAAATAGTGAGAGCTGTTTGATGGCTTTGGGGAGCTTTGGGGAACACGGAAGCTGCCAACAGTCCCTGGAAGTTCAGAGCAATAAAATATCTTTGTGCAGAAAACCTTTCTCCTCTTTTTTGGACCTCTGTGCGAAGTAAGAGTGGATGCATTTGGGAAACAATAGGATTTGGAGAAGGTTTAGGATCCTCAGAAAATCCTTCACTGTCCTTCCACCCCAAATATTACCAGCAACGTTTTGAAGGGGGTGTGTGGAAATGTTGAGCGCCTTCTATACCATTTGGCTAATGACAATAATGCTTTACAGGTGTTTCCTTTAACTGAGTGATTATACACTAAGACTTTTTTTTCCCAACCCACCCCTTTGAGGGTTTGCTCCATTTATCATATTTAAATTATAACTTAAAGGTGTATCCTGTTTATCCTGTCATAATTATAACCTGGACTAAACAAGCCATCCTGGATACTTTCCAGCCTATTGTAGTCTATCAAAAGAGAACATGACATGCTAGGAAGTCAAAGTGAAGTGCCCCAGAATCAGTGGCACAAGTTACAAGGGCCGCTTTATATAATATAGTATTATATAGAAGTAAAAAAAAATGAGGTTTCGTGTTGATGGAACAGCCCATTTTTTTAAAAGTTGTATACCTCTGCACGTGTTAACTATCTAACTGAGGTAATTTTATCGGTCGAAATTATATCTTTAGAAAACTCTTCAGAGTTTTCTTAAACCTTTATTCTTAAACCTTCTTTTTAGTTAATAATTGGGTAGAAAGAGCAACTGATTAAATGCCATCTTATGGAGTTTGTGGATTTGGAAGTTTTCAGTTTAAATTGCATCTGCTCTCTATCTGACTATCTTTTATTCTAAGACCAATTCTGAGGTGTTTCATTCCAACCCAGTTAGTAATTAAAATATAATAACTTCATATGCCCTCCCACAATAAATGGTAATAGAATAGAATTCTTTATTGGCCAAGAGTGATTGGACACACAAGGAATTTGTCTCCGGTGCATAAGCTCACAGCATATATATAAACAGCAAGTTTAATTAATTTTTTCCACTTGGGAATCTCCCAGCCATTTGTGTGGTTAATACAATGTTCCATGTTGTCATATAAGCAGCAATGAGTAGCAAAGGGCAGAGACCAAAGACGTTGGTGTTAGCTGAAGAAGAAATCTGTGCAGATAAAGTCAAGACAAGACATAGCTATATGGAACGTGAGTCCATAAGAATCATCCGTAAGTTGAGGACAGATCTTTAGATCAGGAGTCTCCAACCTTGGCAACTTTAAGACTTGTGGATTTCAATTCCCAGAATTCCTCTGGGAATTCTGGGAGTTCTGGGAGTTGAAGTCCACAAGTCTTAAAGTTGCTAAGGTTGGAGACCCCTGCTTTAGATCACTGAATCCAATCCTCTTTTTCTCTTCCAGTTCTATTAAGTTTTGATGGTTTGCTTTTGTTAGGAAGTGCCAAAAGATTTTTTCATCCTGCCCCCTCTTTTGGCACAGCTGCCTAGCACCATCATTGGCAAAACAAACATGTTTGGAAGCGTTTCCTTTGTCTTTGTCAGAACAATATGGATTTAAAAATGTCCCCTGCAACTGAAGTGAGTAAACATTTCTCACAGATACTCTTCAACATCTTCATCAATGACTTGGACGAGGGGATAGATGAGGAACTCATCAAATTTGCAGATGGCACCAAACTGGCAGGAATAGCCAACACTCCAGAAGATAGGCTCAAGATACAGAAGGATCTTGGCAGACTTGAACATTGGGCGCTATCTAACAAAAATGAAATTCAATGGTGAAAAAAGTAAGGTTCTACATTTAGGCAAGAAAAACAAAATGCACGGGTACATGTGGTACTTTGCTCAATAGTAGTAACTGTGAGAGGGATCTAGGAGTCCTAGTAGACAACCATTTAAATATGAGCCAGCAGTGTGCAGCAGCTGCCAAAAAAGCCAACACAGTTCTAGGCTGCATTAACAGAGGGATAGAATCAAGATCACACAAAGTGTTAATACCACTTTACAATGCCTTGGTAAGGCCACATTTGGAATACTGCATTCAGTTTTGGTTGCCATGATGTAAAAAAGATGTGGAGACTCTAGAAAGAGTGCAGAGAAGAACAACAAAGATGATTAGGGGACTGGAGGCTAAAACATATGAACAACGGTTGAAGGAACTGGGTATGTCTAATGAAAAGAAGGACTAGGGGAGACATGATAGCAGTGTTCCAATATCTCAGGGGTTGCCACAAAGAAGAGGGAGTCAAACTATTCTCCAAAGCACCTGAAGGTAGAACAAGAAGCAATGGGTGGGAACTAATCAAGGAGAGAAGCAATATAGAACTCAGGAGAAATTTCCTGACAGTTAGAACAATTAATCCCCAGAAGTTTGTGAATGCTCCCCAGAAGTTGTGAATGCTCCAACACTGGAAGTTTTTAAGAAGATGTTGGATAACCATTTGTCTGAAGCAGTGTAGGGTTTCCTGCCTAAGCAGGGGGTTGGACTAGAAAACCTCCAAGGTCCTTTCCAACTCTGTTATTCTATTCTATTCTATTCTATTCTATTCTATTCTATTCTATTCTATTCTATTCTATTCTATTCTATTCTATTCTATTCTATTCTATTCTATTCAGATCACACTGGATCCAGGCTTTCAAAGGCAGCCTTGTTGGTTTTAGCTCTGCTGAACTACATTAACACAGGGAGAAAATGGAAGGAGGTATTTATGCCATCTTCCTCTCTAACCAACCCCATTCAAAGTCAACAAATAAATATTCCAAAGTTGACTTTACAGTAAAATGTGTGACTTATTTTGAAGAATTGCTTCCCCGATTCAATGTTTGATTTTTCATTTACTTTATTTCCAGTAGCACATCCTTAGTCTCACCAGGGCTCCTGGATTCATAACTACCTCTTCTGTTCTATCTGGGTGGAATCCACGTGGCTTTCCAGACTGAGGGCTCCTGGTGTTGGCATCAAATGACACAACAGCTGCCTGAGCTTCCCCTCCTTGACAGATTTTCTGTGGTAAGAGAAAAAAAAAGGTAGAACAACTGGTGGGAAAACAGGAGACGCTTAAAAAAGAATATGAGGTTATCTGGATTCCCCATAAAATTCCACTAAGGGGGCAGGGCAACAGGGCTGATTCAGACATGTGGAGTCCTAATGCAACACCACCAGGCTTTAAAGCCCACAAACAGCCCTTGGTTAACATTGCAGAAGGATTCCTACAAGAGGAGGAGGAGGAGGACATTTCTTCCATAAGTCTATATGAACATCACCCATCACCCATCATCTTAGCTTTTAGCTTTTAGCTTTTCTATTTTCTTGTTCTTGTTGTTCTTGTTCTTCTTCTTCCTCCTCCTCCTCCTCTTCTTATTATTCCTCCTCTTCTTCTTTCTCCTCCTCCTTTTCTTCTTCTTCTTTTCTTCTTCTTCTTCTTTGTCTTCTTCCTCCTCTTCTTCCTCTCCTTCCTCCTCTGCCTCCTCCTCCTCTTCTTTTCTTCTTCTTTGTCTTCTTCTTCCTCCTCCCCCTCCCTCCCCCTCCTCCCCCTCCTACTCTGCTTCTTCTTCCTCCTCTTCTTCTTTCTCCTCTTCTTCTTTTCTTCTTCTTCTTCTTCTTCCTCCTCTTCCTCCTCTTCTTCCTCTCCTTCCTCCTCTGCCTCCTCCTCCTCTTCTTTTCTTCTTCTTTGTCTTCTTCTTCCTCCTCCTCTTCCCACTCCCTCCTCCTCCTCCCCCTCCTCCTCCTCTTCTTCTTCCTCCTCTTCTTCTTTCTCCTCCTCCTCTTCTTCTTTTCTTCTTCTTCTTCTTCTTTGTCTTCTTCCTCCTCTGCCTCCTCCTCTTCTTCCTCCTCTTCTTCTTTCTCCTCCTCCTCCTCTTCTTTTTCTTCTTCTTGTTCTTCCTCTTCCTCTTTCTCTTCCTCCTCCTCCTATTCTTCTTCCTTTTTTCTTCTTCTTCTTCTTCTTCCTCTTCCTCCTCCTCTTCCTCTTCCTCTTCTCCTCCTCCTTCTCCTCCTCCTCCTCCTCCTCTTCTTCTTCTTCTTCTTCTTCTTCTTCTTCTTCTTCTTCTTCTTCTTCTTCTTCTTCTCCTTCTCCTTCTCCTTCTCCTCCTCCTCCTCCTCCTCCTCCTCCTTCTCCTTCTGGCCTTTGACCTGACAAATTGATCAGGCACCATCTATCCTGCATAGAAGAATGACCTCTTCACCCCTATCTAACCATTAGCTAATACAGAGATATGTTAACCTAGAAGTGGACCTGGGCCCCTAAACTCCCTCCCTCCCCCAGCCTGAGCTCTCTCCCTAAATTACAGGTTAGAAGAGACAGCTAGCGAGCTGAGATAAGACTTTGCATCATCAGGCAATTGCCCATCTCTATGTAATGCATATGATGAATAGAAATGTTTTGTAATATATATGGCTGAAATATTTTCATTCCTTCACTGTTCCATAGCATCATACTGCCTGGACCCTATGGTTTTTATAAACCTCTAAGCCCATCTATGAGCAAATACAGAGTTGTGTTACAAATGAACCTGGTTCTCTGAACCACTGCCCAGCCTGAAAATATGAGCTTCTGACCCTAAATTAGTCAGTCAAAGGTGAGCGCAATGAAAGGATCACCCTTAAACTTACTTGCAGTCTTTGAAGTCGTGCATAAAATACAGCTTCCATTGTGAAGCTTTCACAATTTCACAATTGTGAAGCCTTCGATCTGACCTAAATGTAGTTCATAAAATCATCTACCACAATGTCCTACCTGTCAATGATTACTTCAGCTTCAACCGCAACAATACACAAGCACACAATAGATTCAAACTTAATGTAAACCGCTCCAAACTCGACTGCAGAAAATACGACTTCAGCAACAGAGTGATCAATGCCTGGAATGCACTACCTGACTCTCCCCAAACCCCCAAAACTTTAACCTTAGACTGTCTACAGTCGACCTCACCCCATTCCTCAGAGGTCTGTAAGGGGCGTGCATAAGCGCACCACTGTGCCTACCGTCCCTGACCTACTGTCCTATTGCCTAATTTACCTGTACCTACTTTGCTAATGTTTATGTTTATACCAGTACCTACTATATTGTACATGTTTGACAAACAAATAAATAAAATAAATGAAATGAAACGCTACCGACAATACAGCTTCCATTATAATGCTACCAACAAGCTTTTTGCTTCTACAGTATTTAGGCCATATTATCCAGCACTGCTCCAGGCGGTGTTATGAACAAAGGACAGGATTTTTTTCCTAGAGTGAAATCTCCGTTGTTTACCCAGAAGTGTGCTGAAATGTGTTTAGATTGGCATCTTCAGTAGCGAGGGAGAGTTACTGTGTTTCCGTTTATATTATTTACAACTTTTCTGCCAGTGAGATAGTGGAGAATATTTTTTTTAAAAAATATTCGGGGCATAAAAGTGCTTTTAATTACATTACATAGTTGTCCAGTGTTGCTAAGAAGGACTCAGAAGGAGCTATAGAGGTTATTGAGTTCAACTCAAGAGCCGAGGTGGCGCAGTGGTTAAAATGCAGCACTGCAGTTCAGCAGTTCAGCTGTTCAAATCTCACCGGCTCAAGGTTGACTCAGCCTTCCATCCTTCCGAGGTGGGTAAAATGAGGACCCAGATTGTTTGGGGCAATATGCTGAACTCTGTAAACCGCTTAGAGAGGGCTGTAAAGCACTATGAAGCGGTATATAAGTGCTATTGCTATATTAAGAGCCAAGATGGTGCAGTGGTTAAATGCAGCACTGCAGGCTACTGCTAGTTCAGCAGTTCAGCTGTTCAAATCTCACCGGCTCAAGGTTGACTCAGCCTTCCATCCTTCTGAGGTCGGTAAAATGAGAACCCAGATTGTTGGGGGCAACATGCTGAACTCTGTAAACCGCTTAGAGAGGGCTGTAAAGCACTATGAAGCGGTATATAAGTCTAAGTGCTATTGCTAAGTTCAGTAGCCAGGATCCAAATTCAAAACCTATGATGAATGGTTGCTGGAACTGGGTATGTCTAGTCTAATGAAGACTAGGGGTGACATGATAGCAGCCTTCCAATACTTATGGGGCTGCCACAAAGAAGAGGGGGGTCAACCAATAATAATAATAATAATAATAATAATAATAATAATAATAATAATAATAATAATAATAATAATAATAATAATAATAATAATAATAATAATAATAATAATAATAATAATAATAATAGTAATAATAATAATAGGGATGCATAAGTGCACCACTGTGCCTACCGTCCCTGTTTTACTGTCCTATTGTCCTCATTTATCTGTACTTCTTTGCTTCTGTTATGTTTATACAAACACCTACTATCTTGCACATGTCTGACAAACAAACAAATAAACAAACAAACAAACAAACAAATAAATAAATAAATCCTATTCTCCAAAGCACCAGAAGGCAAGGCAAGAAACAGTGCCTGCAAACTAATCAAAGGGAAAAGCAACCTTGAACTAAGGGGAAATTTCCTGACAGTGGGAACAATTAATCCCTGGAACGGCTTGCCTCCAGAAGTTGTGGTTGCTCCATCACTGGAGGTTTTAAAGAAGAGATTGGACAACCATGTCTGAAATGGTGTAGGGTCTCCTGCTCAAGCCGAAGGTTGGACTAGAAGACCCCCAAGGTCCTTTCCATCATTCTGTATTCTGCATTCAAGTGTCTCAGATTGAGGAGTTTTAGTCATTGGTTCCATTATCAAAATGCTGTTCCTGATAGAATCTTCTTTTCCCAAGATGCCATCTGTATTTGTGCCTTCAACTTAGTTCAGTAATTTTAAGTTGGGGTCTCTGGAATGGGAGAAGAACTTTTGGGCTCCTTCAGGAGGGCCTCCTTTCAAGTATACGGAGAGGATGCCTTACTCCTTTCTTCTCCAGGGCAATTCCTTCCATTTCTCTTTCTATGATTCTGTTTCCCTGATCACCCTATTTCCCTGAACCAGTTTCTCTTAAATTTGGAGCCCAGACCTGGACACATATATAAATGGAGGCTCAGACTGAATGAAGTAAAACTATTCCTACCCATGATTTTGAGGGGAGACTGACATATACTTTTGTTTAAAGGTAAAGGTTCCCCTCTCACATACGTGCTAGTCGTTCCCGACTCTAGGGGACGGTGCTCATCTCCATTTCTAAGCCGAAGAGCCAGCACTGTCCAAAGACGTCTCCGTGGTCATGTGGCCGACATGACTAAATGCCGAAGGCGTTACCTTCCCACCTAAGGTGGTCCCTATTTTTCTACTTGCATTTTTTACATGCTTTCAAACTGCTAGGTTGGCAGAAGCTGGGACAAGTAACGGGAGCTCACCCCGTTACGCGGCGCTAGGGATTCGAACCACCAAACTCCCCACCTTTCTGATCGACAAGCTCAGCGTTTTAGCCACTGAGCCACTACGTCCCCATAATACTTTTGTTTATGCAGCCTAAAATTGCCTTTTTTTCCTAACTTACTTCATTGTTGGCTCTTTTTTTTGCAATTACTGAAATTCTATTCCATGTTTTTTTCACAAATATCCTAACTAAGATAGGTATCTCCCATCCCTAGTATGATTTCAGTTTCCAAAGGAAAGAATTCTGCTTTTGTCTCTGATAAATGCGATTCTTTTCTTTTTAGCCGATCTCCCTAAGATGGTAGGTAGTTCTGTTTTCTAGAATTTTAGCCACATAACATCCAATGTTGGGTCATCTGCAGATTGTAGTCGGTATTAGTTAGTGTTGAGATCAGGGAGAGCTGATCATTCTTATTGTGTAGGCAAGAAGTAGGCAAGAAGCAGACCAGCATAGCTACAACAGCATTTATTGACTCAAAACTGGAACTGAGAAACTGCAGGCAATTCCCTGTAATTTAAACTCTGGGCCCACAGGGCCTTAACCAATCATAATACTTGAAAAAGCCCGCCCAAATATGAATGTTCTAAATTTCCCTCCAAAACAGTTGGAGTTAACAGTTAGGGTCATCTAAAGGTTAGTTTCACTTTAGCAGGCCTTAACACAACTATATATAATAATAATAATAATAATAATAATAATAATAATAATAATAATAATAATAATAATAATAATAATAATAATAATAATAATAATAATAATAATAATAATAATAATAATAATAATAATAATAATAATAATAACAACAACAACAACAACAACAACAATAACAATAACAATAACAATAACAACAGAGTTGGAAGGGACCTTGGAGGTCTTCTAGTCCAACCCCCTGCTTACGCAGGAAACCCTACACTACTTCAGACAGATGGTTATCCAACATCTTCTTAAAAATGTCTAGTGTTGGAGCATTCACAACTTCTGGAGGTAAGCTGTTCCACTGATTAATTGTTCTAACTGTCAGGAAATTTCTCCTTAGTTCTAAGTTGCTTCTCTCCTTGATTAGTTTCCACCCATTGCTTCTTGTTCTACCCTCAGGTGCCTTGGAGAAAAGTTTGACTCCCTCTTCTTTGTGGCGGCCCCTGAGATATTGGAACACTGCTATCATGTCACCCCTGGTCCTTCTTTTCATTAAACTAGACATACCCAGTTCCTGCAACCGTTCTTCATATGTTTTAGCCTCCAGTCCCCTAATCATTTTTGTTGCTCTTCTCTGCACTCTTTCTAGAGTCTCAACATCCTTTTTACATCGTGGCGACCAAAACTGTATGCAGTATTCCAAGTGTGGCCTTACCAAGGCATTATAAAGTGGTATTAACACTTCGCGTGATCTATATATTCAATTCATAACAATTCTGACCTTTTTCCACCTTCAGCACAAGAAGCCAGGAATTTCTGAGAACCAAGGTTAGCTAAGTTTGTCTCCCAACTACGGTAGTGCTGGTACAATTTATGTTCCCCCATCACTGCCACTTTATCTTTGAAAGTCCAACAACTGCCGTTGATTGATGATAGGAAACACCAATACAATTCCTTGTATTTGTTCCTCTGCTTATTTTAACTCAGAGGTTCTGTATAGGATCTTCACATTCAGTTCCTTGGATTTCTGAACAGTAAATAAAAATGAATAGATAGATAGATAGATAGATAGATAGATAGATAGATAGATAGATAGACAGACAGACAGACAGACAGACAGACAGACAGACAGACAGACAGACAGAGAGATAGGTAGATAGGTAGATAGGTAGATAGGTAGATAGGTAGATAGGTAGATAGGTAGATAGATAGATAGAGGTAGGTAGGTAGGTAGGTAGGTAGGTAGGTAGGTAGGTAGGTAGGTAGGTAGATAGATAGATAGATAGATAGATAGATAGATAGATAGATAGATAGATAGATAGATAGATAGATAGATAGATAGATAGATAGATAGATAGATGATAGACAGATAGATGAGAGAGAGAGAGAGAGAGAGAGAGAGAGAGAGAGAGAGAGAGAGAGAGAGAGAGAGAGAGAGAGAGAGAGTAGATATAGATATAGATATAGATATAGATATAGATATAGATATAGATATAGATATAGATATAGATATAGATATAACATACATTATGATTCTTTCTCCTGTTTTTATTCCTTTTGGACCATCCTTGGCCTTGCTAAAGTCCAGTCATGAGAGTCCTGCCCCCAGGTTTCTGTTATGCCTATTAAATCCTATTTACTTTCCTGTACTAAGAATGCACACTCATCTTGTTTATTTCCCATAATTGGAGCATTAATGTACAGACAATTAAGGCCATGAACTTTATGAGCCAGTGTTCTTCCTGATTTTCTTTTCGTGCATGGCTAAAAGGGCCTCTTAAAGCCACACACTTGTCTGCAGTTCTGCATAAGACTTTAACTGACATCCTTCAACAGTCTCAATGGATGAGAAAGAGGCAGATCTGCTGTGAGTTTGCAGGCATTGTTTCTTGTCTTGCCTTCTGGTGCTTTGGAGAATAGGTTATTATTTGTTTGTTTGTTTGTTTGTTTGTTTGTTTGTTTGTCAGACATGTACAAGATAGTAGGTGTTTGTATAAACATAACATAAGCAAACAAGTACAGATAAATGAGGACAATAGGACAGTAAGACAATAAGACGGTAGGCACAGTGGTGCGCTTATGCACCCCTATTATTATTAATTATTAATTATCAATTAGTTATTTTTTATTATTATTATTATTATTATTATTATTATTATTATTATTATTATTATTATTATTATTATTATTATTATTATTATTATTATTATTATTATTATTGGTTGACCCCCTTCTTCTTTGTGGCAGCCCCATAAGTATTGGAAGGCTGCTATCATGTCACCCCTAGTCTTCGTTAGACTAGACATACCCAGTTCCAGCAACCATTCATCATAGGTTTTGAATTTGGATCCTGTGGCTACTGAAGGCAATTTCACCCCTGATTCTATTCTATTCTATTCCATTCCATTCCATTCCATTCCATTCCATTCTATTCCATTCTATTCTATTCCATTCCATTCCATTCCATTCTATTCTTCATTCTTCCTGTTCTGTTCTGTTCTGTTCTGTTCTAATACAGCTATGAATGAGTTTGATGTGGGAGGAAGGAAAGGCAGAGTCAATGCTACAAATCAATTAAACCGAAGCAAATGCCACATTCAACACTAAGTAGATGGAAGATGGTATAAAACTCAATGTAGATAAATAACAGGTAATAAATCCCATGAGAGAATTTTCTTGCCTAAAAAAAAAATCCTTAGAACAGCCACTGTGATACAGAGTGAAGGTGTTGGTGAAGGATCAAAAAGATCCCTTTGTTCAAGTTCACCCTAAGAAACTCCCTGAATGCACGGTACATGTTTTGGCCAATCACTGCCTCTCACCCAAACCTAGCCAACACATTTCTGCAACTGGGAAAAAAATGTAGAGCGATCCTACCGTAAGCCACCTCCAGCTTCCAGAAGAAAGGCAATGTGTAAATCTAACCAACAAATAAATAAATAACACAGCCACGTTAAAATAACAGCTGTGCACATCCGTCACTACTTGCAACAAAGACAATAACTGTGCCTTTATGTATTATCTCAGCTACCTCCCCTCTTCCTTTTTTTTTTGCAAAAGTGAAAACTTTCATTCTTTCTACATCCTTATCTTCCTCTAACAGATGCATTTCTTGTGAAAATGGAGGGTGAGTCCTGCGTTTCTTAAAGGAGGGAAGGGTTTGTTTTATTCTGTAAGACCTTGTTCCAAGTCACAACATTCAAAGCCATAAAAAGTCCAAGAAGCATATTATATCCTTGCATATACTGTATATATCCAAAATATTAAATTTCAAAGAACGACGTTTCGCTCGTTATCTATTACAACAGATAACTATTTCCGTGCCTGCAAACATAATCGATATAAATATGTTACAGGGATGGATTCCTAATTTTTTTATTACCACTCTGTGGGCGTGGCTTATTTTGTGGGTGTGGCTTGCCAGCCATGTGACCGGGTGGGCATGGCTTACCGGTCATATATTAGTTATTTCAGAGAGATGTTAATACTATTTTTGCTATTTTATAGCTTACATGAAAAGCTTTGCATACAAAGTGTGTGTTACACCATGGCAACATAGCAACCTTTATATGCAGAAAATGCTATAGTTAAAAGACAAGCAAGTCTCATACAGCATTTTTTGTTTCAGTCATGGATTCCTTAGACGAAAATATTGAGGATGTTAAAAGAACAGTATCTTTTAACAGTCCCCAATGTTTTCATCTAAAGAATAACAGTATAAAACTGTATAAAATTAACAGTATAAAAGGTTAAGCTTCGAAAAACGCCCACTTTGGGAAGCTTTAGGCAAAAATGAAGGAAAAGTGTCAAATGCAAGCTTCTTATTATTTTCAAGCGAAGGGATGGGAAAAGACTTAATTGTCAGGTTAAGCCATCCTCCCCTGCTTGGACTCACTGTGGGGTAGGAAGGCAGCGCATGCGCAGTGCCGGAAGCTCGGCTTCTGGGCATGCGCAGAAGAAATTTTTTTAAAAAAATAATTTTTTAAAAAATGGCGCCCAGGCACTGGCAACCAACCGCACCGGTACTGTGACATCACCAGCGGGCTGCTACCGGTGCTATAGAGTGGACCGCACTGGTAGGAACCCACCACTGATATGTTAGTATATCGAATCCGGATAAATCACTGATGACTCACTGGGGTGGTGGTGGATATTTTTGAGACAACGAAGCACAGAAAGCAAGCAAGGGAAAATAAATATTAAGCCTTAAGGCAAAGGTCCACTCACCCACAGTAGTCAAAACAAAACAAAGCTTTGGAAAAAAAAAACGCCACGGGCCAAAATCAAAGCAGAACACAATCTGACCACGTGAGTCTGCCTTCTCCTGCAGTCAAATCCTTTTACTTAAAAAAGAAACATGGAATGCTGGCTCTCCAGAGTAGAAAAGGAAAAAAAAAACCATTTCCACACCTTCGTAAATTTATTTTCCCAATGCAGAAATTTCAGATGAAACTCAAGTCAAGGCCAGACAAAAGGTCCCCTACAATTTGGCCTTTGCGGTTTTATTTTTCCAAAGTACTACGGTTAGGCCCTGCAAAACAGAGTCGGGTATATATGTCTTGAATATTTCTTTCTCTGGCTAGCTCTTGGACGTGGGAGCAGGGGTGGGTTCTACTTACCTTCCCCACCGGTTCGCATCGCGACGGAAGTGCACTTTGCACATGCGCAGAGCAGAGGTGGGTTCCTGCCGGTATGCTCTTACCTGTTGGTTGCCGCAGAACCGAAGAAGCCGGTGGCGTTCACGGCGCGGGGCTTCCCCCGCCCACCTGGACGCCGCCATTTGCGTTCTTTTGCCCTCTGCGCAAGCAGAACGCTTTGCGCATGCACAGAGGGCAAAAGAACGCAAATGGCGGCGTCTAGGCGGGCGGGGGGAAGCCCCGCGCCGCGAATGCCAGCGGCTTCTTCAGTTCTGCGGCAACCAACAGGTAAGAGCGTATCGGCAGGAACCCACCTCTGGCGCAGAGGGGTTTTTTTTTCAATCCGCGGCGACCGGAGGACCGGTTTGGGAGCATGGACCGCTGGTCATCGCTGCCGGTTCGGCGAGCGGCGCCAAATTTCCGCTACCGGTTCTAAAGAACCGGTCCAAACTGGCAACAACCCACCACTGCGTGGGAGAAAGTCCAATCTGCCGTGGCCAGTGTCAGAGAAAAGAAAAATCGATCTTTGAGCCTCCTCAGTGCCCCAGGCATGTTCGCCATGTTCTCAAAACTGTCCGTTTTCAATTCCTCAATTGTAAATCTCCAGAAATAGGCGATAAATGGCTGAGAATATCATTTCTGTTCCAAGAGTTGAGGGCGAGGTGGTGTTAGAAGAAATGTCCATCTGTGTTCAGTTCCAAGTGGGGAATAAGACACTGGAAACATGGTGGCTGCTCGGAAAGAAGGTTTATTGATGAACAGGATCACATGGCTTGAGATCCTGGGCAAAAAGGGAAGAGATGCTGTGAGTGCCTGAGTTTTATGCCCCCCTGTTGGGCTTTTAAATTTGAGCTTGTGTTCTGATTGGTTGTCAGACTCCCATGGGGCCATGCAGGGGCAACTCTATAGGCTGTCCTGAGTCCCAGGCTTGGTTGAGCCTTGCTGGGTGATGATGTAATGAAAGAGCTTTGGGCAATTCCTACTATGGCTCTGCCTGATGGAGATAGATCTTTGTTACGTAGAATAGACTGGCCCAGGCCTTAATGGCCCATTGACAAAGGTGGAGGGTGGGCTGAGTTTCTGCCTCCCTTTTAAGGGAAATATTCTGCCCTTTTAATATTTCCTAAAACATCACATTTTCCTAGGAGAGGGGTGAGTGCTAACTTCTTACAGTGGAATGGGATTTGGAGTACAATGAGATAAGGGGTAATGGTTTTTAAAAAAATTAAAATGGCGGCTGTTTCTGTGGATCTTTTTTACATGTACTACATGTACAATTTCTTAATTGAAAGTCCATTGGTTAAATCAGGGGTCGGCAACCTTAAACATTGAAAGAGCTACAGAAGTCCTTACCAGAAGCCCCCCCGTTCAATTCTGGAACCGACCGGAAGTCCGGTTCCCCCACCATAGAGTCTCCTCCTAGCGCGACATCCTTTTTCCTCTACTTGTCCTAACTGAAAGCCCTATCAATTGTGGAGCCGACCAGCGACAGGGAGCCACAGCAGAGGGATGAAAGAGCCACATGCGGCTCGAGAGCCACAGGTTGCTGACCCCTGGGTTAAATTATACCATCTCACACCAGGAATTTTTCTGATTGACAAATTGTATTAAAAGGCATAAACATTTGTGAGCTGCTTACAAAGGCTTCTTTCCTTTGCAAAATGTAATTAAATTGTTAGGCGGTACTGGAGTCTACTGGAGAAATGTGGATTACATTTCTAACTCTAAGGAGAAAAAGAATAGGGGTGACAGGATAACAGTCTTCCAATATTTGAGGGACTGCCACAGAGAAGAGGGGGGGGGGGTCAACCTATTCTGCAAAGCAGTGATCCCACATTCTCTTAAACGCTAGAATGCTGCTCCATCCTCCAGATTCCGTGACTCCAGGGTCCTATGGAAAGAAATGATCACCAATGGCTTCATTACATGGGCAAAAGTCCACCTGGTTTAACCAGAAAACTGTTAGACATATTTTTAAAATCTAACCGCCACTCTGGTGGTGTCATTCTTAAATTGCTTTGTTCCACTTCTATCTGATGTTACCCTTGCTGGCGGCTCTTCAAAACTTCAACAAAATAGGGAAAGGATATTTCGTTGAATTTTTGAAAAGCCGCCAGCAAGGGCAACACCAGACAGAAGTGGAACAAAGCAATGTAATTCAATGAAATAAGGAAAGGATAATGATTACGAGAGGGACGTGGTGGCTCAGTGGCTAAAACTCTGAGCTTGTTGATCAGAAAGCTCGGGAGTTCGGCGGTTCGAATCCCTAGCGCCGCGTAACGGAGTGAGCTCCCGTTACTTGCCCCAGCTTCTGCCAACTTAGCAGTTCGAAAGCATGTAAAAAATGCAAGTAGAAAAATAGGGACCACCTTTGGTGGGAAGGTAACAGCGTTCCGTGCGCCTTCGCCGTTTAGTCATGCCGGCCACATGACCACGGAGACGTCTTCGGACAGCACTGGCTCTTCGGCTTAGAAACGGAGATGAGCACCGCCCCCTAGAGTCGGGAACGACTAGCACATATGTGCGAGGGGAATCTTTACTTTTACCTTAATGATTAGGAGAGATCAGAGATGGTAAATATTTCTACTTACCTCTGTGTCCTTGCAACCCACTTTCCCAAAAAGAGTTTTGGCTGAGGAAGATTTCTGTCTTCCCTCCCCCTCCCCGGCCCAAAAAACCCCCACAGATTTCTCAGGTCCCTTTTGGATAACCTGAAAAAACACGCAAGCAAGGTTTGGAAAGGCTGTCAAAAGCTGGAATCGTTTTTGAGTTGAATTACGGAGGGCTTGTAGTACGGCCCCCCTCCAAACATACCCTTCTGTTTGTGCATGCGCTTTACATTGGTGGATCCGCAAAACAATCTTCAAAAGATCTGAGCCACGCTGAAATACACAGGAATCGTTTTAAGTCTTTCCAGCCCCCTGCCTTCCCTTTCTTGCCCTTTCCACCTGTTGAGATGGTTCTACAAATAGGATAATAAACAGGGACGCGGGAGCAGCTTCAGCTGTTATAAAGGGAAAATAAAACCAATGTTTGTGAAGAACAGCGGATTCCCTTCCCTGGCTCCGCCCGTTGGCTAGTGAAATCCAATCCCTGAAATTCTCGCACACCCACTCGTTTGGGCATCTGGAACTCAAACCCAAAATGTGGACGTGCTGGGGGCCCCCGTTCATTTTATCTATTGAGTTATCAGGGGCCCCCCTTTACAGGAGAGGGTCTCCACTCATCATGTTGTGTGCGGTGGCTAAGTCAGTAAATACCTGTAATTCTCGACTGACCCCCCCACAATCGAGCGCAAACATTTTTTATTTATTTTTTGCTAAGCGAGACAGTTAAGTTGAGTGAGTTTGGCCCCATTTTGCAATCTTCCTCGCCAGAGTTGTTAAGCGAATCCCTGCAGTGGCTGAGTTAGCAACGCGGTTCTAAATGTGAATCTGGCTTCCCTTTTGACGTTGCAGGTGTCAAAGAGGAATCACGTGATGCCGGGACACTGCAGCCCGTCATA
>JALIGW010000004.1:76631269-76658769 GCA_023053685.1 Diadophis punctatus similis | reverse complement strand
ATTTTTGACCGGTTGCAGTGTCCCATAGTAACGTGATCATGTTTTGCTATTTTTCTTGATGTTTTCAGGCAAAAAAAATGCCCATTGGATAAACTGATTCAAACGTATGGCCATGTGATTCACTTAACAACTGTGTAATTCACTTAGCAATCAGAGTGACTCATTTAACAACTAACAACGAATGTAATTGAAAAATCGAGTCCGGTCATGTGGTGACTGGACTTATAACCAAAATTCCAGGTTCCATTATGGTCGTAAGTCGAGGACTACCTGTACAGACCTGCCGTCTTCGATGTCTGAAGGAGAATAGTGGACCTAGGGCAAGCTGGGGTCTGGTGGAAATCTCATCCTTCCGTGACAAAAGTTCTTGTCTGTGGCTATACTTGCAGGGGTCTCTCTCGAGAACAGGAGTGTCAAACTCAAGGCCTGGGGGCCAGCTGAATCCAGCCCGTGGGGCAGGGGCGGGTTGCTCTCTTACCTCACTACCGGTGCGCTGAACGTGCATCGCCACATTTCGTGCGTGCGCACACTCTCTACGCGCGCGTGCCCCCTCACACAATTTTGCTTCCACGCATGCGTGGAAGCAAAAAATTGCCGAAATCTCGCACACACGCGTGTCCCTTTGCAAGATTTTGCTTCCGCGCATGTGCAGAAAGCAAAAAAAGCACCAAAATTCTGAAAAAAAGATGGCGACGCGCGATGGACCGGTGAAGATGGCAAATTGCGTAATCTGCCGGCCGCTACGGCGCTCCGTTTTCACTGGCAGAGTGTTGCAGCAGGCTGTCGCAGCCGAAAACAGAGCTCGGGAGTCCGTGTTCGCTGGCAGAGCGCTCGGGTCACCACAGCCATCCCTGACATGTGTGTCATTGAGCTGGCCATGCCCACCTTGGCCACGCCCACCCCGGCCCCCTGAGGTCAAACATAACCCTGATGTGGCCCTCAATGAAATCGAGTTTGACACCCCTGCTCTAGAATATGGTCAGGATGGTGGCTGGAAGGGCCCAGTTGAAGCTCCGCCTCTTTTTTCATGGGTGCCACACATAACAACAGGATGAGCTTTGATCACAGTGTGATGGTCGCCACCTTGAATTTTGCTACCGTACCTTCTGAGGAACACCTGTTCTCCAAGAGTTACAAAGCCCTTTGGCCTCAGCCGCCCAACAGCCGAAAGGACAACTGCCGACAGCACATGTGCTGCATCGCCCAACAAAACACACCGAGGCATTTCAGAGGCATTAAAAGGACATTTGTTGCAACAACTGGAGCCGTCTAAAAGATGCGTCATACGCTTGACAGACGGTATTCCCCAACCCTGCTAGCTTTTCAAATGCCTGCGTGGGAGAAGATTTTACTATTTTTATCGTGGTGCTTTTGCAGAAGCTAGGCAAAGAAGGAAGAGAAAGGAGGGGGGGAGGAGGGGGGGAGGAGGAGGAGAAAGAAGAAGAAGAAGAAGAAGAAGAAGAAGAAGAAGAAGAAGAAGAAGAAGAAGAAGAAGAAGAAGAAGAAGAAGAAGAAGAAGAAGAAGAAGAAGAAGAAGAAGGAAGAGAAGAAAGAAAGAAAGAAAGAAAGAAAGAAAGAAAGAAAGAAAGAAAGAAAGAAAGAAAGAAAGAAAGAAAGAAAGAAAGAAAGAAAGAAGAAAGAAAGAAAGAAGGAAGGAAGGAGGAAGAAAGAAAGAAGAAAGGAAGGAAGGAAAGAAAGGAAGGAAGGAAGGAAGGAAGGAAGAAAGAAAGAAAGAAAGAAAGAAAGAAAGAAAGAAAGAAAGAAAGAAAGAAAGAAAGAAAGAAAGAAAGAAAGAAAATGAGGAGAAGGAAGGAAGAAAAAGAAAGAAAGAAAGAAAGAAAAGGAGAAGGAGAAGGAAGGAAGAAGAAAGAGAGAGAGAAAGAAAGAGAGAAAGAAAGAAAGAAAGAAAAGAAAGAAAGAAAGAAAGAAAGAAAAGAAAGAAAGAAAGAAAGAAAGAAAGAAAGAAAGAAAGAAAATGAAGAGAAGGGAGGGAGGGAGGAAGAACGAAGAAAGAAAGAAAGAAAGAAAGAAAGAAAGAAGAAAGAAAGAAAGAAAGAAAGAAAGAAAGAGGGAGGGAGGGAGGGAGGGAGGGAGGGAGGGAGGGAGGGAGGAGGAGGAGGAGGAGGAGGAGAAGAAAGAGAAAAAGAAAAAGAAAAAGAAAGAAAGAAAGAAAGAAAGAAGAAAGAGGGAGAGAGGGAGGGAGGGAGGAGAAGAAGAAAGAGGAAAGAAAGAAAGAAAGAAAGAAAGAAGGAAAGAAGGAAAGAAAAGGAGGAGGAGGATTTTCAGTAGCAACCTGCTGATTAAGAGTCATCAACAGATTAACTTGTTTGAGGGTAGAAAAAGGATCAAGGCTGGAGCCAGAGCTACAAAACTAGCAATTTCTGTGTCTGTGACAGAACCCTATATTCCCATTTACCAAATGAGTGCTGAGGAGGGGGTGAAAATGATTGCAAAGCTTTGTAAATGCTACTGCCAAAGTTCTCCGACCTTCTGGCTGCTCACAAATTTGGGGAAGGGGGGAGGAAAACTGTCCAGCTGCTACTGGGGGCTGGCCTGACAGATTACTTTTTCTGCAAAGGCCATGTTAGGGGAGAGAGGCAGTATTTTCGTATACGGGTGGGACCGGCTCTGCGACGACCGACTGGCCCGCCCGAACCGGGAGCATTTCACCGCTGGGGACATGATAGCAGTATCCTGTCCAATGGAACAGCTTGCTTTCGGAAGTTGTGGGAGCTTCATCACTTGAGACTGTCAAGAAGAGATTGGACTGCCATTTGTCAGAAATGGCGTAGGGCAGTGATGGCGAACCTATGGCACGCGTGCCACAGGTGGCAGGCGGAGCCATATCTGAGGGCACGCGAGGCGTTGCCCTATGTCAGCTCCAGCGCGCATGTGCACGCTGGCCAGCTGATTTTTGGGCTTCTTTTCGGCCGTTTTCGCTGTCCCCAGGGTTCAGGAAAGCCTCCCTGAAGCCTGGGGATGGTGAAAAACAGCCAACCGGAAGTTCGGAAATGAACTTCCTGTTGGCCCATTTGGCCGTTTTTCGCTGTCCCAGGCTTCAGGAGGCTTTCCTGAACCCTGGGGACAGCAAAAAACAGCCCAACGGGCCTACCAGAAGTCCGGAGGCTTCAGTGAGGCCTGTGCGCATGCGCGGGAGGGGGGCAGCACAGGGGGTTGTGCGCATGCAGGCGGCAGCGTGGGGTTGTGCACATGCGTGGGGGGAGGGCATTGCATTATGGGTGTGGGCATGCACGTGCACCCTTTTGGCACCAAAGCCAAAAAAGGTTCGCCATCAGTGGTATAGGGCAGGTCTCCTGTTTGAGCAGGGGGTTGGACTAGATGACCTATAAGGTCCCTTCCAACTCTGTTAATCTGTAATCTGTATTCCAATATTTGAGGGGCTGCCACAAAGAAAAGAGGGGTCAAATTATTCTCCAAAGCACCAGAAAGCAGGACAAGAAACAATGGATGGAAACTAATCAAGGAGAGAAGCAACCTGGAATTAAGGAGAAACTTCCTAACAGTGAGGACAATTAACCAGTGGAACAGCTTGCCTCCAGAAATCGTGGACTCTCCATCACTGGAGGTTTTTAAGAAGAGACTGGACAGCCAGTATAGGGTCTCTTGCTTCAGCAGGGGGCTTGACTAGAAGATCTGCAAGGTCCCTTCCAACTCTGTTCTGATTGATTGATTGATTGATTGATTGATTGATTGATTGATTGATTGATTGATTGATATTGATTGGTTGGTTGGTTGGTTGGTTGGTTGGTTGGTTGGTTGGTTGGTTGGTTGGTTGGTTGGTTGGTTGGTTGGTTAGTTGGTTGATTGGTTGATTGATTGGTTAGTTGGTTGATTGACCGGGTCAACTTTCTGGCCATTTGGTGCTTCCAACTAGACAATCTGGAAGCCAGACCCCAAAATGGAAGCAGATCTAGGAAAAAACTGCCCTTCTCAGGATGCCAAGAGACCTGAAAAACTGACAGTGTGGGTTGGTTCCAAGCTTCTGAGAGCTGAGCTGATCTTGTCACCTCTGATGACTTCTGAAAAATGATCAACCCCAACCTGGTGTACTTTACAATCTCACCTGTGTTCTGCTCCTTCCTTCTCAATTGCCGGGTCTTAAAGGGGACAGCACAATTCATTCATTCATTCAATCAATCAATCAATCAATCAGAGCCGAGGTGGCGCAGCGGTTAGAGGCAGGTACTGCAGGCCACTTTAGCGGTCACTGATCTGCAGGTCAGCGGTTCAAATCTCACCGGCTCAAGGTTGACTCAGCCTTCCATCCTTCCAAGGTAGGTAAAATGAGGACCCAGATTGTTGGGGGCAATATAAATATACATTGCTTACTGGTGTAAACCGCTTAGAGAGTGCTTGCACTGTGAGGCGGTATATAAATCTCACAAAATAAATAAATAATCAATCAATCAATCAATTTTATTTATTTATTTATTTATTTATTTAATGTATATCAATTTATTTAATAATAAATTTATTATCCTTGCTAGGGGAATTCTGGGAGTTAAAGTCCACAGGTCTTAAAGTTGCCAAAGTAAAGAAACTTTAGATTAGATTAGATTAGATTAGATTAGATTAGATTAGATTAGATTAGATTAGATTAGATTAGATTAGATTAGATTAGATTAGATTAGATTAGATTAGATTAGATTAGATTCTTTGGTTTAGAGCAGGGGTCTCCAACCTGGGCAACTTTAAGATTTATGGACTTTTACTCCCAGAATTCCTCAGCCAGCTTTGAGACAGGCAGCATAGCCCTCTCGCTGTGATTTAGAGGAGTGATCTCAATCTCTGGGCCACAAAATAATTTCCTCTCCCACCAATTTCCTATGGAAAGCATTCACCGATTTGCATTCTGGCCTGCTTTTTGTTCATTTCCAGTAAGATGGTTCGACAGCCTCTGATCTCATCGTTCTTTACAAAAGCAAAACCCACAAGTTAAGAATTAAACGCAAAACAACAACCGCAAAGCTTGGCTGAAATCCAAGAAAGAGAGGAAACGTAAAAGTCAATGGAACTATTCTTATTTTGCCCTCTCAGGCCTGAACTTACCAGAATAATGCAGAGAAAATCTAATGTAGTAGGGTATTGTTATAAAATTAGTTGCAGCGTTGTATATATAGAATGAATGAGCTAGAACAGACCTTGGAGGTCTTCTAGTCCAGCCCCCTGCTCAAGCAGGAGAACCTCAGTGGTGGGTTCCTACTGGTGTGGTCCACTCTATAGCACTGGTAGTGGCCCGCTGGTGATGTCACAGTACCGGTGCGGTCGGTTGCCGGTGCCTGGGCAACGCCATTTTTTTAAAAAAAAAATTTAAATTTTCTTCTGCGCATGCCCAGGAGCCGAGCTTCCGGCACTGCGCATGCGCTGCCTTCCTACCCCACAGTGAGTCCAAGCAGGGGATGGCTGAGGGAGCGCGTGAGACGCTGAAAGAATGGGCGGCAGGAGCTATCTCCATTCCCCTCCCTTCAGCAGTCCGAGAAGCCACGAACGTGCAGTGATGATCCTAGGCATTTTCGCACGTTTGAGGCTTCTCGAGCTGCTGAGGGGAGGGGGAATGGGCGGCAGGACCTATCTCAGTTCCCCTCCCTTAAGCAGTCCAAGAAGCCACGAACGCGCGGTGATGATCCCAGGCATTTTTGCACGTTCGAGGCTTCTTGAGCTGCTGAGGGGAGGGGGAATGGGTGGTAGGAGCCTAGGATCATCGAATGGGGAGAAGCATTCAGGCCGGATGGAGCCTCCTAGAAGAACCGCTGCCGCGGTCTTGCTGCTCCTGCTGCAGGGGGCTGTGTTGCGTGTGGGCAATGCCCCTCCGCTTCTCCAGCCGCTGCCAAGCTCCTGAGGCCCACGCCCACCCGGTCACATGGCTGGCAAGCCACACCCACAAAATAAGCCATGACCACAGAGTGGTAGTAAAAAAATTAGGAACCCGCCCCTGGAGAACCTATATTATTTCAGACAAGTGACTGTCCAATTTCTTCTTAAAAACCTCCAGTGATGGAATGCCCACGATTTCTGGAGGCAAGCTGTTCCACTGGTTAATTGTCCACACTGTTAGGAAGTTTCTCCTTAATTCTAGGTTGCTTCTTTCTTTGATTAGTTTCCAGTCATTGTTTCTTGTGTGCTTTGGAGAATAATTTGTCTCCCTCTTCTTTGTGGCAACCTCTCAAATACTGGAATACTGCTATCATGTCACCCTAATTCTTCTTTTCTTTAGACTGGCCAAGTCCAAACCCCGCAGCCATTCTTTGTATGTTTTAGTCTCCAGGCCTTTGATCATCTTAGCTGTTCTTCTCTGACCTTTTTCCAAAGTCTCAACATCTTTTTTTGTAGTACGGTGACCAAAATCGGTTGCTTTGTGCCTTTTCTTCATTCCCTGCCCTTTGTGATCTTTCCACTTTTGCTGGTATTTTTCAATCTACCATGATTCCATCACATACCTGTTAGATAGTGGGTAAGGATCACAGGAGACAGACTTCAGAACAGCTCTTTTACTTAGCTCACTCAAGCAACAAGCAAAGCACAGTCTGACAGCTAGCTCTTTTATAGAGGGCTGTCAGACACAACAACCAATAGTGTTTGAGCATTCAAACGCTGGACCTGGGTGAAAACATACAGTTCAGTTAGAGTTCAGCTAGAACATAACAAATCAGAGTTCAGTCAGAGTTCAGCTAGATATAACAAGTTAGAGTTCAGTCAGAGGTCAGTCAGAACACAACAATAGCTATAATCCTCAACTTACAACTGCCATTGAGCCCAACCTTTTTGTTGCTAAGCAAGGCCGTTCTTAAGTGAGTCATGGCCTGTTTTGCCATGCTTGCTAAACAAGTTGTTTAGCAGTTGTTAAATGAATCGTGGTTATCAAGAGAACCTGGCTTCCCCCCCATTGACTTTGCTTGTCAGAAGCTGCCTAGGAAGGTTGCAAATGACAATCACGTGACCCTCGGCTGTTGTTGACCATCATAAAAATATGAACCAGTGGCCAAGCACCCAAATTTTGATCGTGCGACTGTGGGAGATGCTTTTCCTGGAACTTTGCTACTTCTCATGTAATACTAGCGTTCGCTGCACTGCTGACACAAGCTGAAGAAAATAAACAGCAGAAGAAGTTCCTTTTCGGGAATTAAATTATGGTTCTTTGAACTCCACCCTTTCCCTCTCAATGTGGACCAAGCCAACAGCTTCTCCGAGAAGGTTTTACGGAAGCCACCTTCATCTTTTCAACAAATAAACAACTATGTTTATTTATTTTTTCAAAACTCTAAAAATAAATAGTTTGGCTGTGCAGTTGGAGAGTTTCGAATCATTGAGAAAGAGTTGCCCAGCTTCTGTGTTGGTAGGGGCTGCGTCTGCAGACGCAGTCATGCAAGCATCTGGCCTTGACGTCCTGATTTTGGGCCAGTCCTTCTCTCTCAGCCCAACCCACCTCACAAGGTTGTTGTGATGAGGACAATAGGAAGAGGAAGGAGTGTCAGTTATGTTCGCTGCCTTGAGTTATTTGTAAAAATAATAAAAGTGGAAATGCAATGCAATGCAATGCAATGCAATGCAATGCAATGCAATGCAATGCAATGCAATGCAATGCAATGCAATGCAATGCAATGCAATACAATACAATACAATACAATACAATACAATACAATACAATACAATACAAGCCAAAAGATGGAATAAAAATCAATGGCGCCTATTCAAATCACCTAAGTTTTGCAGTTGATGTTGTTCTCTTCTCACATGACCCAGAAGAGCTACACATACAAGAGCTGCACAAAGCAAAAGAACCATTTCGCTTAAAAATAAAGAGCCAGGTTATATTTAATAAATTCGCCAAAGAAAGAAAAAAAATTGCATCTGGAGAAGAACTAGATCTGTGATGGCGAACCTATGGCATGCGTGGCCAAAGTGGCATGCGAAGCCATGTTGCCCGGCACGCGTGGCCTTGCCTGTTTGTCTTCCGGGTTTCTGGCGTGCATGCGCGCATGATGATCAGCTGTCCTTCGCGCACGCAGTGCGCGCGTGCGTGCCGGCCGGCTGATTGTCGGATGCGCATGCGTGCTAGAACCCGGAAGTTCGGCTTTTCCAGAGTGCAATCCCTTCGCGCGCGTGGCAGTGCCAAAAACCGGCCTGCACATGCACGCCGGCCAGCTGATCATCCGAAGCGCATGTGTGCTAGAACCTGGAAGTTTGGCTTTTCCGGAGCGCAGCCCCGACGAGTGCACGCATGATGTTTCCGCCCGACTTTTTCGGCACTCGGTACCGAAAAGGTTCACCATCACTGAACTAGATGTAATAGACCACTACATATACCTTGGCCACCGGATCTCAGTGGAAGGTGATACAATAAAGGAAATTGAACAGCATATTAAATGTGGTTGGCAGGCATCCCGCAAGCTCAGCATAATTTTCAAGAACAACCTCCCCTTTTGCTTGAAGAGAAACGTTTTCAATCAGTGTGTGCTACCTGCTCTAACATGCTGGTGAAACATGGACACTAACCTCACAATCAATACACAGTGGCACAAAGAGCCATGGAAAGATACATGCTCGTCATTACAAGACAAGGTAGAAAGACCTGCGCATGGATTAGAGAACAAATGAAAGTGTACGATGCCATCAAGAGAGTAAAAGAATTCACTTGGAAACGTGCTGGTCACACAGGAAGAAGAACGGAGGGCAGGTGGACCAAGGCAGTCATAGGATCCCACTTGATCAAAAGCATCCACGAAAGAGATCTAAAACAAGATGGATCAATGACATCGGTGAGTATTGGGGGCCCAATTGGCAAAAGAAAGCTGAGGACCGTATGGGTTGGAAACATGCGGAAGAGGCCTTCATTTATTTATTTATTTATTAGTGACATTTATATACCGCCTCCCAGTGCAAGCACTCTCTAAGCGGTTTACACCAGTAAGCAATGTATATTTATATTGCCCCCAACAATCTGGGTCCTCATTTTACCTACCTCGGAAGGATGGAAGGCTGAGTCAACCTTGAGCCGGTGAGATTTGAACCGCTGACCCTGCGGATCACAATCAGCTGAAGTGGCCTGCAGTACCCCGCTCTCTAACCGCTGCGCCACCTCGGCTCTTCATCCTGCAGTGGATAGACAATGGCTAAAATGATGATGACAACGCAACGCAACGCAATAAAGTCATTGCTCTAAAGGAGATCTGTATAGACCTCAAGTCAGCTTTTTATTAAGCCATCTAGAATCCAAGATCTGGGCAGTGATAGTGGATTGGGGTGCTTCAAAGCTTGCCACCAAGATTCATTTCTGACTCAGTTGTGATGTATAGTGTCTGAAATCTTACGGATAGTGACTTTCCATTTGAAATGTTGAGTCTCTGCAGAGCATGAGGACAGGGCCATTTTCTCAGAAGCGGGAACTTGTGCTTCATCCCTCTCATGGCTCTTGACCTCACGCTGTCAAAGAGAATAATGGTGGCTTGGCAGCAGAGTTTCTCCCCGCTCGTAGCAATCACTCATTTCTTTCTATCTGCAGCCACAGAAGCAAAGCAAAAAGGGTGGAGTGGGTGCCTTCTTTCCCTTTGGTGGGGACAGAGGTGGGATTCAGCAGGTTCTGACCAGTTCTGGAGAACCCATAGCGGAAATTTTGAGTAGTTCGGAGAATCGGTAAATTCCACCTCTGACTAGCCCCGCCCCCATCTATTCTCTGCCTCCCGAGTCCCATCTGATTGGGAGGAAATGGGGATTTTGCAGTATCCTTCCCTGCCACACCCACCAAGCCATGCCCACCAAGCCACACCACACCCACCAAGCCACGCCCACAGAACAGGGGCGGGTTCCTAATTGTTTTACTACCACTCTGTGGGCGTAGCTTATTTTGTGGGTGTGGCTTGCCAGCCATGTGACTGGGTGGGCGTGGGCTGAAGTGGTGCAGTGGTTAAATGCAGCCATTGCAGGCTGACTGCTAGTTCAGCAGTTCAGCAGTTCAAATCTCACTAGGCTCAAGGTTGACTCAGCCTTCCATCCTTCCGAGGTCGGTAAAATGAGGACCCAGATTGTTGGGGGCAATATGCTGAACTCTGTAAACCGCTTAGAGAGGGCTGTAAAGCACTATGAAGCGGTATATAAGTAAAGTGCTATTGCTATTGCCTTGGGAGCTTGGCAGCGGCCAGAGAAACGGGGGGGCATTGCCTACCCACAACGCAGCCCCCTGCAGCGGGAGCAGCAAGACCACAGCAGTGGTTCTTCTAGGACGCTCCATCCGGCCTGAATACTTCTCCCCATTCGATGATCCTAAGCTCCTGCCGCCCGTTCCCCCTCCCCTCAGCAGCTTGAGAAGCCTCGATCATGCGAAAATGCCTGGGATCATCACTGCACGTTCGTGGCTTCTCGGACTGCTGAAGGGAGGGGAACTGAGATAGATCCTGCCGCCTGTTCTTTCAGCGTCTCACGTGCTCCCTCAGCCATCTTCCCCTGCTTGGACTCACTGTGGGGTAGGAAGGCAGCGCATGCGCAGTGCCGGAAGCTCGGCTTCTGGGCATGCGCAGAAGAATTTTTTTAAAAAAAATTAAAAAAAATTTTTTTAAAAAAATGGCGCCGCCCAGGCACCGGCAACCGACCGCACCGGTACTGTGACATCACCAGCAGGCTGCTACCGGTGCTATAGAGTGGACCGCACTGGTAGGAACCCACCACTGCCACAGAACCGGTAGTAAAAAAAAATTGAATCCCACCACTGAGTGGGGGTGAGGGATTTTGGAAACCTTAATTTTCGTTGCAATTATTGATCGACAGATTAGTGTTCTTCTTGTTTCATGGCTGGAAGACATAACTATGAGTATGTCTCACTTTCAAAAGAGACCCAACTGATATTTTTTTTTGGGGGGGGGGGGGACCTATCTGGAACGTCTCCGCATTAGGAATCTGGTAGGAAAATGCGACCAGAGAGTATACATATAAAATATATAAATTAGCTTGTGGAATGTTGCACAGATTTTTGAATTAGATTAATAGGAGGATAATTAGATTATCCTTCCTATGCAGTGAAATCCTATGAGGTGACTGATTAAATTGATGCTGAGAGGATGCACAATAAAAATCACCGAATCAAGACTTGTGGGATCTGTTACAGAAGAAATATGAATCTAACGGGATCTGGTGATTTTTATTCCAAAGCAACTCTGAAATTGTAAAACAGAACATGCCTTGTTACTTTGTTAAGACCGGATTTCTGTGCAGGCCTACAAGTGGGGAATCCCACTGAATGTCATAGAATTGAGAATTGCAGCATTGATTTGGAGCAATTTAACCAGAATTATTCTATAGCTTATAAAGACGGTCACATAAAGATTCAGTTCCTATTTTATCCTATTATTCAACCAAATGTCTTTGGAGATTCTCAATCATCCACGTCATGATTATCCCGATGGTGTTTTTCAAAAAAAAAAACCCATTGAACATCCTTGGTTTTTTCCCTTGAAAAAAAATCACTTCATCCAGGAAGCTTCTTCAGTTCTGGCCAGAACTGAAGAAGCTTCTTGGATGAAAAACAAAATATTTTCAAGGGGGGAAAAAGAAGAAAGTCCAGTTGCCTTTTGAAAAACACCTTTGGAGCTATTATTCCCCAGCATCTTTTTCCTGTTTAAGACTTTCATTGAAGGTCAAACGTATCAATGCATCCCTATTTCCAGATATTTTTTATTACTGTACATCTTTTTAAAATATGTGGAAACATGTGGAAATGTTGCCTATTAGGCACCTATTAACTACTAACTGAGCAAATTAGTTTTAGTTAATTGATTAAAGAATTTTAATAATGAATAGAATAGAATAGAATAGAATAGAATAGAATAGAATAGAATAGAATAGAATAGAATAGAATAGAATAGAATAACAGAGTTGGAAGGGACCTTGGAGGTCTTCTAGTCCAACCCCCTGCTTAGGCAGGAAACCCTGCACTGCTTCAGACAAATGGTTATCCAACATCTTCTTAAAAACTTCCAGTGTTGGAGCATTCACAACTTCTGGAGGCAAGCTGTTCCACGGATTAATTGTTCTCACTGTCAGGAAATTTCTCCTTAGTTCTAAGTTGCTTCTCTCCTTGCTTAGTATCCACCCATTGCCTCTTGTTCTACCCTCAGGTGCTTTGGAGAATAGTTTGACTCCCTCTTTTTTGTGGCAACCCCTGAGATATTGGAACACTGTTATCATGTCTCCCCTAGTCCTTCTTTTCATTAAACTAGACATACCCAGTTCCTGCAACCGTTCTTCATATGTTTTAGCCTCCAGTCCCCTAATCATCTTTGTTGCTCTTCTCTGCACTCTTTCTAGAGTCTCAACATCCTTTTTGCATCGTGGCGACCAAAACTGAATGCAGTATTCCAAGTGTGGCCTTACAAAGACATTATAAAGTGGTATTAACACTTCACGTGAACTTGATTCTATCCCTCTGTTAATGCAGCCTATTATGTTATTATGACAATAATAATACTTTTATGCTTGTGGTTCCATATTCGTGGAGAAAATCTATATGGTCATTGAGAATCATCCATGGCTTGATGGCACATAACTAATCAGCTCCACATATTTCTGATCAGAGATAATGAGGGGGAGGGATCTTGATATGCACCATAATTAATGCAGTGAGATAGGAATGAAAAATCAGGGTCCACCTTCAGGAATAAGAGCGTTTGTGGGCAACTTTGGACCAATTGTGATTTCATGCCACTCTGCTTTCTAAAATGGGAGCACACGCTTAAGCAAAGTGTCAAAAGGAGTAGAAAGAAGTCATGTATGTATTTTCCTAAAACGTTCTATTGGATTAGTACAATTCATCCTACATGGAGCTGGCCTTGAAGATAAGTCAGAAGTGACTATGACTGATTTTGTCAGAGCTACTCTGTTTCCAGTAGACTTCTGGGTCAAATTCAAGGTGTTGGTTATGTCATGTGCCAAATCTTTTATGGTTCAGGTCTTGGTCATTTTTCAGGAAGCTAAAATGTATGAAGAATGGTTGCAGAAATTTGGTATGTCTAGTCGAGTGAAAAAGAAGGACTACGGGTGACATGGTAGTAATGTTCCAGTGTTTGAGGGGCGAAGAAGAAGAAGAAGAAGAAGAAGAAGAAGAAGAAGAAGAAGAAGAAGAAGAAGAAGAAGAAGAAGAAGAAGAAGAAGAAGAAGAAGAAGAAGAAGAAGAAGAAGAAGAAGAAGAAGAAGAAGACCTATTCTCCAAAGCACCTGAAGGCAGGAGAAGAATCAATGGATGGAAACTAATCAAGGAGAGAAGCAACCTAGAAGTATGGAAGAATTTCTTGACAGTGAGAACAATTATAATCAGTGGAATGGCTGGCCTTCAGAAGTTGTGGGTGCTTCATCACTGGAGATTTTCAAGAAGAAATTGGATAGCCATTTGTCTGAAATGGATTGGGCAGAGGGTTGGACTAGAAGACCTTCAAGTTCCCCGCAACTCTTTTTATTCTGTATTCTATATTTTTGCTATATTTTGTTCAGCTCCAGGGTGGGGAAGGAAGTGAGATATTTATCTTTCCATCCTCACTCCATTGCCCAGATACCAAATCAAGGTGAGGCAGGTGGAAAAGAGAGATAAGGTTTGTGAGAACGGGAGTTGCTGTGCATAGAATTATTCTTTAATTAAATTTGTCAAATTTAATGAAATGAGTGTCGGTTTGGTGTAGTGGTTAAGGCACTAGATCAGGGGTCGGCAACCTTAAACACTCAAAGAGCCACAAAGATCCTAACCGGAAGCCCCCCGTTCAATTCTGAAGCTGACCGTAAGTCCGGTTCCCCCACCATAGAGTCTCCTCCTAGCACGGCATCCTTTTTCCTCTACTAGTCCTAACCGAAAGCCCTATCAATTATGGAGCTGACCGGAAAACCCGCCCCTTGCCATAGAGTCTCCTCCTGGCACGCCCTGCTTCCCCAACTCCCAAACCGGAAGATCCTCTCAAAATTGTGGTGCTGTCCGGCGACAGGGAGCCGCAGCAGAGGGATGAAAGAGCCACATGCAGCTCCAGAGCCGCAGGTTGCTGACCCCTGCACTAGACTAGAAAATGAGAGGCCATCAGTTCTAGTCCTATTTTAGGGATGAAAGTCAGCTGGGTGATTTTCGGCTAGTCCCTCTCCCTCAGCCCAACCCAGCTCTCAGGGTCGTTGTTGTTGGGAAAATAGTGGGAGGAAGGAATATTAGGCATATTCACCATCTTAACTTGTTTATAAAAATAAAAGGGTGAGATATAAACCAACAAACAAATATTTTAATCAATTAAAGCATATGGTTTAGCCCAGGGGTCAGCAACCCGCGGCTCTGGAGCCGCATGTGGCTCTTTCATCCCTCTGCTGCGGCTCCGTTGCTCAAAATATGTGTCACAACTGCCAATGTGCAACACCCACCAATGTGCAATTTATTAAGCTTTTCGACCCCCAGTAGGCCAACCATGGATAAATCCAAGAAAAGAAAAGTTTCAGAAGAAAACAGCACCTTTAATTCAATTATATATGCTAGTTTTTTGGCTGCTCAGGAAATAGTCAGGCACGGGAAGAGTTTTGTGGCTCCCGGTGTTTTCTTTTCTGTGGAAAACAGGTCCAAATGGCTCTCTAAGTGTTTAAGGTTGCCAACCCCTGGTTTAGCCAATTCATTTTGCACTTGTCTAGGTCAGCGGTGGGTTGCTCCCGCTTCGGACCGGTTCTTAGAACCGGTAGCACCGGTGGCGGGAGGCTCCACCCACCTGCCCGGGACGCTTCTGCGCAAGTGCGCGAACCGGTGGCAAAATATTTTACAACCCACCACCACTGGTCTTGGTGTTTAGCCAGTGAAAAGCATGTTGAATTCAACTGCACCAGTGATGGGTTGTAAATGATTTTGCTACCAGTTTGTGCGCGCAGAAGTGTCCCGGGCGGGTGGGCGGAGCCTCCAGCCACCGGCGCTACCGGTTCTAAGAACCAGTCCGAACCAGGAGCAACCCACCGCTGAACTGGACCTATTCTTAGATAAATGCAAAATGATTTAAGTTGATGGCAGTCCTATTCTTTAAAGAAAAACATTATATATGTATGGGAGGGGGCGTCTACCTCTCTCTTATGCACATGACGGTTATTCATGGAAAAATGTTCATTTTTAAACTTTTTCCCCTTCTCTTTCCTCCCCAAAGGGGATACCTTTGCAATGGCTGATGGGGGAAGGAAACAAGATGGTTGCGTGTGTGAATTGGAACAGGAAAGATAGATGGAAACCAAAACAAATGGAACTGTGTTTTTTTAAAAAAAAATTAAAAAAAGGCTCCCATGATCCAGGTCACCAGAGCCCCTCTAACACCTAACCTAAGAATGGGTGGGTCTGTTTTAGAGAAAGGAAGGGAGATCAGGGAAGTGATGGCAAATCATAGATAAGTTTGGTGGAATGAAAATAAACAAGAACTAATGGGAAACTCAAACAAGATAACCACATGGATGAGGGTGATTTTTTCTTCCCCCTTCTCCTTCTCTCCTCATTTCTGTGAGATTTTGTAGGTCAGAGAAGCTAATCCTTCGGGGGCCATCCCCATGGAAAGAAATAGTGGAAACTTGATCTCCGTAGTAAAATATTTGACACTCCCCTTGATGCCTGTCTTTGGTCAATTATAGTGTTTTATTTACGTGATAGGATCAGGTCAAGGCTACCTTAGTCAAATGTTTCACTTCTCCCATTGGCCAACCCGGTGTCTCTGAGGAGCTTTTCAGTGAGAAATAAAAACAACCCATTTCCCAACTAATATTTGGAGACATGCTTGCTCCAGGGGTGGACTGCTGGGGGTTCCCAGGGGTTCAGGAGAACCTCTAGCTAAGATTCCGTGCAGTTCGGGGAACCCACAAATCCCACTCCTGGCTGGCACCACCCACCCCGCCCCTCCCCTCCCAGGTGTCCCCGCGTCAGGGGTGAAATCCTCCCGGTTCACTCTTACCTGTCGGTTGCCGCAGAGCCTTTGAAACTGGTGGCGTTTGCGGCACGGGGCTTCCCCCGCCCGCCTGGACGCCGCCATTTGCGTTCTTTTGCCCTCTGCGCATGCAGAATGCTTTGCGCATGCGCAGAGGGCAAAAGAACTCACATGGCGGCATCCAGGCGGGCGGGGGAAGCGGGCGGGGGCAGCCCCGCGCCGCGAACGCCACCAGTTCCAAAGGCTCTGCGGCGACCGACAGGTAAGAGCGAACCAGGAGGATTTGACCCCTGCCCCACGTGGCCCGTTTTGGATGCAGGTAAGTGCAGGGCACGCACGGAGGCTCGGGGAGGACAAAAAATGGGCCTACTGGAAGTTCGGGAAGGCCCTCCAGAGAGCCTGGGGAGGCTGTTTTCGCCCTCCCGGAGGCTCGAGGAAAGCCTCAGGAGCCCGTGGAGGGCAAAAACGCCCCACCCCCACCCCGCTGTGGTGCAGGAGGCCGACTAGGCCACGCCCACCATGGTCACGCTCACCCAGCAACTGGGCAGAGAACCCCTTGCTAAAAATTTTGAAGCCCACCCCTGGCTTGCTCTATCCTAGGAGATACAACTGAGTCTTCAAAACTGATCATGAATTATTGCTGCCGTGTGAAAGCATAGAGAGGTGTGTGTTGTGGGTATTTGTTTAATTCATTGCAATTCATTCATTTATCCTTTCTCTCCAAGCCCTCAAATATTCCATCCTTTATTTTTTTTCCTTACAGCAAGTATCATCTCAGGTCATCTAGCGCAGGGGTCTCCAACCTTGGCAAATGAAGACTTGTGGACTTCAACTCCCAGAATTCCTCAGCCAGCTTTGCTTTGCTGGCTGAAGAATTCTGGGAGTTGAAGTCCACAAGTCTTAAAGTTGCCAAGGTTGGAGACCCCTGACCTAGTGAGTTTCAAAGTCAAGTGAGAACTTGAGGTTCAGCCTCACCAATCCCACAGTCCAACACCTTCACCAGCCCCACTTTGTCTTGTAGTGTTTATTTAATAACAATTAACTCTCAGTGTTAACTCTTAGAGTGTTATAAATTCCATATAGAGCTTTCCAAGAATGGATGTGTTAGGGAATTCTGGGAGTTGAAGTCTACAAGTCTTAAAGTTGCCAGGTTTGAACAGCCTTGGACTATCTATCTAATTGCCTTTTCTCATCTTTTTCACATGGCTTCGGTTGTCCACCTCATCCTGTGAGGAACCATACTGAAACATATTCCACTGTTCTCCCAGTTCCAAATTTTCTTTTTTCTTCTGAAAAAACAGCTGTTACGATCTCTGTGAAATTATTTTGGGGATTTGTTCTTTTTCCACTTTACCTAGAAAACAGAAGAAACATACTGTGTATTGATTGATAAAGCATGTTGACATTCAAACGGCCTTTCTCGATGCTGAGTTTACGGGAAAAATTGAAATTTTGAAGCTATACGCTTCGGGTGGCAGAGGGGGTGAATGACCAGATCACCTGATGACTATTCTTTCTACCCAGAGAATTCCCACATCCGCTCTCAGAAAACTTTTCACTGAATAAAAGATCAGGAGTGAAAGTTGAAGCGTTTATTCCAGGCTCTAGGACCTGCCTAGATATCACGCCACAATTGATATTTGCAAAGGCTTTCCTTTAAAAAAAAAACTTATAAGAACTGAATTAAAATCCCTTGAGATGTCAAATCTCAGCCTTGGGTCTCCCTGCTTTAAATTCTCACTGCCCTCACAGCTGTGTAAGCATCCAACACCCCAGAGACCATGGCCATGTCAGGAAAAGACGCCTCTGAGGTCCCAGCCTTAACCTCTGCCCAGGATTGTGAGGCCTCCAGGTTCTCACACAAGGAGTCCTGCCACAGGCAGCAGAAGGGAGCAGAGAGCAACGGTTACAAAGAGGAACACAGCTGACAAACACAGATGAAGTGGAGGTCGGAAAGAAGACAATGCAGAAGATGATATGGTCGTGTTTTTTCCCGTCACTGGAAAGAAAAGAGAAAGCATCCAATAGGTAAACTTTAAAAAAAAAAAGTAGTTGAAACCAGCGGTGGGTTGCTCCCGGTTCAGCCCGGTTCTGTGAACCGGTAGTGGGAGGCTCTGCCCACCTGCACGGGATGATCTGCCCACCGGGATGCTTCTGCGCATGCGCAGAAGTGTCACGTGCGTGCGCAAGCGAACTGGTAGCAACAGGATTTACAACCCACTACTGGTTGAAACCTTGATCAAAAGCACATAACAGGTAGTCCTCGACTTATGACCACAATTGAGTCCAAAATTTGTGTTGCTAAGTGAGACAGCTGTTGAGTGAGTTTTACCCCATTTTACAACCTTAATCGCCACAGTTGTTAAGGGAATCATTGCAGTTGATAAGCTGGTAACGTGGTTGTTAAGTGAATCTGGCTTCCCCATTGATTTTGCTTGTCAAAAGGGGATTGCATGATCTTGGGCAGCAGTAACGGTCATACGTACAAACCAGAGGTGGGTTCCTCCCGGTTCGGACCGGTTCGCCCGAACCGGTAGCGACCCGCTGGTGATATCACGACGATGTCACAGAACCGGTTCGGTCGGTGCCGGTCAGTGGGCGCCACCATCTTTTTTGGGAACTTTTTTGAATTTTTTGAATTTTTATTTATTTGTTTATTTATTTTTTCCTTCTGAGCATGCGCAGAAGCCAAGTTTCCAGCACTGCGCATGCGTCACCATCTTGTTTTGGGCTTTTGGGGGGGGGATTTTTTTCGGAGGCACGGGAGGAAGCGAACCGGCAGCGAGGTAAGTTAGAACCCACCCCTGGTATGGACCATTTGCCAAGCATTTGAATTTTGATCACATGATCATGGGGATGCTACAAAGGTTGTAACGGTGAAACTGTGCCTGAATTATGCAATGGTCGCAAGTGTGAAAAATGATGTCACTTTTCCAGTGCTGTTGTAACTTTGAACGGTCACTAAATGAACTGTTGTAACTCGAAGAGTACCTGTAATCCACGACTCATTATCACAATCGGGTTCAACATTTCTGTCGCTAAGTGAGACAGTTGTTAAGTAATTTTTGCCACATGTTATGACCTTTCTTGCCACAGTTGTTAAGCGAATCGCTATTGTTGAGTGAATCTGGCTTCCCCATTGACTTTGCTGGTCAGAAGGTCACAAAAGGTGATCACATGACCCTGGGACACTGCAACGGTCATATATATACCGTATTTTTCGGAGTATAAGACGCACCGGAGTATAAGACGCACCTTAGTTTTGGGGGAGGAAAATAGGGGAAAACAATCTGCCTACCAGGTATTCATCTGGCTAGTGTCCTTAGTCTGGTCAGCTTCAGCACATTATTTTATCCCCTGGTTAGGACTTAAAAAAACCTTCTTCTGAGAGAGTAACAATGAAAGAGCATGCAAGCCAGTAAGAGCTGGGAAGATAGTTAGCACCTGGTTAAGGCTAGAAAAAAACTTATTTGGAGCAAGTAGAGCAATGAAAAAAAATTCTGCAAAGACTTAGGGCTGGAAAAACATTCTTTGGAGAGAGTAACAATGAAAAAGCCTGCAAGGTAAGAGCTGGGAAGATCTGTTAGCACCTAGTTAGGGTTGGGAAAAAAGCTACATTCGGAGCATAAGACGCACCCAAATTTTCAGCCACTTTTAGGGAGGAAAAAGGTGCGTCTTATACTCCGAAAAATACGGGTAAATAAATAAATAAATAAATAAATAAATAAATAAATAAATAAATAAAATAAATAAATAAAATAAATAAATAAATAAATAAATAAATAAATAGTGCGGCAGCGTGCCTACCGTCCCTGTCCTACTGTCCCCATTTATTTGTACTCATTTCATGTGCTCATGTCCATGTTTGTACTTACACCTGTTATCTCGTACATGTTTGACAAACTAGAATAAATAAAATAAATAAATACGAGCCAGTTGCCCAGAGTCTGAATTTTGATCATGTGATCATGGGGATGCTACAACAGTTGTGTTGAAAAACGATCATGAGTCCCTTTTTTCCGTCCTGTTGTAACTTCAAACGGTCACAGAATGAATGGTTATAAGTTGAAGGGATATAATGCAAGATTTTGCTGCTGGTTAATATACAACATTTTGCTGCAGTAAGTTTAACCCATCAAGCGTAATTCCACGAATCTCTTCATACTGCTGGCATGATTATTCTCAAAGCCTCTTGTTAAGGGCCAAGTAGACATGATGCTAAGCTTATTAGGAGGGAAACCAAGCCAATATTGTAGTAAGTAGACGATTAATAATGAAGACCACCGTGGACTTGGCAAGATTTACAACCGAAATATGCATGCCACTTGGTGTTTTGAAACAAAAAAGCTGGAATGAAGGGAGCCATTTTGGTTGTGGTTGATTCCTCCAAGAAATTGGGGTTGTTTTGTGACTTTAGTTGTTCTACTCATCTATGGATCCTGTAGCTCTTTCTTCACCCACATTAATCTGGGGGAGGGTTCATTTAGTTGAAAATGAATCATGGGCTGACTCTCTACTCAGTGTTTCTCAACTTCAGTCACTTGAAGATGCGCGGACTTCAACTCCCAGAATTCCTCAGTCAGCTTGGGAGTTGAAGTCCGCGCATCTTCAAGTGGAGAAACCCTGCCATGAAGTTCAGCCATTCACACGAACTCTTAAGTCAAAGATCTCTGCCTCAGCAGTCTTCTGGGAATATGCGCCTTGCTTTGTCATCGAAGCTCAGCTCCTAATTTTGGTCCTAAGTCGAGGGCGCTTCATCCCTGGAGGTTTTTAAGAAAAGACTGAAAACTGAACAGTCGCTTGTCTAAAATGGTATAGGGCCGTGATGGCGAACCTATGGCACGCGTGCCACAGCTGGCACGCGGAGCCCTCTCTGCGGGCACGCGAGCCGTCGCCCAGCTCAGCACCACCACCCATGCGCGCGCGTGCCTCCCACCGGCCAGCTGATTTTTGGGATGTGCGGGAAGATATGCAAGTGCGTGCGCGGGGGTTGCATGCGCATGCGCGGGGGTCAGGGGGAGCACGGTGGGTGCAGTACCCCTCCAACGGCCCATTTTTGGTCCCAGGAGGCTGCAAGGAGGCCTACTAGGCCCAAAACGGGGTGTGGGGGAGTTGCGTGCGCATGTGCAGGGGACGGGGAGAATGGGAGGGTCGTGCGTGCATTTGCAGCCCCCCCCTGCATTGCATTATGGGTGCCGGCACCCACACGTGCTTTCGGCACACGACGACAAAAAGGTTAGCCATCACTGATATAGGGTCTTCTGCTTGAGCAGGGGGCTGGACTAGAAGACCTCTAGGGTCCCTTCCAGCTCTATTCTGATTCTGAAATTCTGACTTACGAGTACCAAATATTTAATTATAAATACTGGATAGGTTCTTAAAGTAAGAACGTAAGTTGTATGCAGGTTGTATGCAGAGGTCTCAGGAAAGGCGGAGGCAGTGTTAAAAATGTGTAGGACTTCAACTGCTCAATCAGAGGTACCATCTTGTCCTTTTTTCAAACCCCTCCCATAAATGTTCCTGGTTTCCTGCCAAAGTAAGTATTCTTACCCTTTTTGGCAGGGTTTTCATTTTACCCCTTTGCGGGGGGGGGACCCAACCCCTTAAAAATCCCAAGTTTTATCATGGCTTTCCTATTGCCAGAAAATACATGGTGGGGAAGTGGGGAGGGGGCTTTTTCCAATGTGACAATTAATGCCTAATGCTCCGTGTCAGAAAATATGAATAGTATTTCCTATTGTTTCAATGTTTGTCTGGGATCACAATTAGTTGAAATGTTCATTTGACTGGCTCTGCAAGAGGAATTAGCTCCCAGGTGGCTCAGCGGCTAAGACGCTGAGCTTGTCGATCAGAAAGGTGGGCAGGTCGGCGGTTCGAATCCCCAGCGCCGCGTAACGGAGTGAGCTCCCGTTACTTGCCCCAGCTTCTGCCAACCTAGCAGTTCAAAATCATGTAAAAATGCAAGTAGAAAAAATAGGGACGACCTTTGGTGGGAAGGTAACAGCGCTCCGTGCGCCTTTGGCATTTAGTCATGCTGGCCACATGACCACGGAGACGTCTTCGGACAGCACTGCCTCTTCGGCTTAGAAATGGAGATGAGCACCACCCCCTAGAGTCGGGAACGTCTAGCACGTATGTGCGAGGAGAATCTTTACCTTTACCTATAATACTGAAAATATTTCTGTGGTTCACCAATTTTTACTAGAATCTGATTTTTAATGGACTGATTGTATTTAAGCTATCACAATCCAAAAGCTCAGTGAAGAAGTCATTTTGTTATGTGATTCAGTTTGCTGTTATTTCTTGTTTGAAATCCATTCCATAAAACAAGGAACCAGGCCCTTTAAAAATGACTTGCGGACTTCAACTCCCAGAATTGATTGGCTGACTCAGGAATTCTGGGAGTTGAAGTCCACATAGTCCTAAAAGGGCCATGGAGTCCACAAGTCATACAAGGGCCATGATTCCCCACCCCTGCCATAAAACAAGTTTATGGCAGATTTAACACTGGCATCAATTCCTGGTTTGAAGCTTGATTGACATATGCCTCAATGAGCAAAGTAACAGACTATGTTATCTTCCGGTTTCCCAACAGGTCACCCAGATTGACCAAAAATTACATGATATCATGGATGCTCTTCAGACTCACCTTGGGAAGCAGTCACAGGTTCCGGCTTCCTCTTCATCTGAGTGATTGCAGCCCACGTCAACTTCTGAACCAGAAGATATCTGTAAACTCACCTGAACCGTCTTTGCTTCCTTTTCCCGTTTCATACGTTACCAAAGTTGACGTTGAGTTCCAAATGGCACCATGAAGAAGACTGAGTTGAAACTGGTCCTTGCCTACCATTCAGCTTAAGCCATGTTTCTTTCTTATATTCGCTTCATGCATCATGAGATAGAATCAACACGTTGGAGAAGAATTGCCAGGAAGAACGAAGGGTTTATCCCAGCTATAAGACTCGATCAGTTCTGTGTCCAAGCATGAATTCTTGGACAGGGAAACCTCTGAGGGACTATCTCCGTATCTGGATGCTACTTGTAGGGAGGGAAACGCCATCTGACTCATGCTGATATGTGCGTTATAGGGTTGAACTTAAATGAGGTGCCTACTGCCTTAGCTCAAAATTTCCGACTGACACCTCTTACTCTGAATAGAAAGTAACTTTGGTAAAATTACCACACGACTGCAGTGGTGAAATCCAATTTTTTTTTTACTACCGGTTCTGTGGGCGTGGCTTGGTGGGCGTGGTGTGGCTTGGTGGGCGTGGCTTGGTGGGTGTGGCAGGGGAAGGATACTGCAAAATCTCCATTCCCACCCTACTCCTGGGGGAAGGATACTGCAAAATCTCCATTCCCACCCTACTCCTGGGGGAAGGATACTGCAAAATCTCCATTCCCACCCTACTCCTGGGGGAAGGATACTGCAAAATCTCCATTCCCGCCCTACTCCTGGGGGAAGGATACTGCAAAATCTCCATTCCCACCCTACTCCTGGGGGAAGGATACTGCAAAATCTCCATTCCCACCCTACTCCTGGGGGAAGGATACTGCAAAATCTCCATTCCCACCCTACTCCTGGGGAAAGGATACTGCAAAATCTCCATTCCCGCCCTACTCCTGGGGGAAGGATACTGCAAAATCTCCATTCCCACCCTACTCCTGGGGGAAGGATACTGCAAAATCTCCATTCCCACCCTACTCCTGGGGGAAGGATACTGCAAAATCTCCATTCCCACCCTACTCCTGGGGGAAGGATACTGCAAAATCTCCATTCCCACCCTACTCCTGGGGGAAGGATACTGCAAAATCTCCATTCCCACCCTACTCCTGGGGGAAGGATACTGCAAAATCTCCATTCCCACCCTACTCCTGGGGGAAGGATACTGCAAAATCTCCATTCCCACCCTACTCCTGGGGGAAGGATATTGCAAAATCTCCATTCCCACCCTACTCTGGGGCCAGCCAGAGGTGGTATTTGCCGGTTCTCCGAACTACTCAAAATGTCCATTACCGGTTCTCCGAACGACTCGAAATTTCCACTACCTGTTCTCCAGAACCTGTCAGAACCTGCTGGATTTCACCCCTGCTATGAGTCATTAATAGGTTTCCTGAAGTCCTCAACAGTTTTTTAAAAATTATTTCTTCCTTCCATAATATGGATTGAAGCATACTTAGGATTAAGAACCGTACGTGGTTCTAGCACACACATAACACAAACACACACAAATCATCAAAGGCAAGGAAAGAACTTGTACAAATCTTTAACCTTTACAAAGATACCCTTTCCTTCCATAATTGTGAGTGTTTCTTCATGTTTAATAGACATACTGTATATACTTCCTTTTCCATTACCGCACAAATAAATAAATTGTTAAGCAATAAACTGGTGCAAACAAGAGAAATATGAATATCCATCTTCTATTTCCCTATTACAAAAATACGATATTTTTTTAAAAACATATGCTGTCTGTTAACAAGCAACATGATAAATAATGTTGCAGGATCCAATTGGGGTCAATCGCCAGGACCAGAGGTTTAGTCTTCTCAGCTTTCGGACTTGTGCTGGAACCCATCCTCAGGGAACTTTCTATCGGAATATGTCAACACATTCCAGATTAAACCTCTGGTCCCGGCGACCGACCCAAACTGGATCCTGCAACATTATCCAGGGTTGGGCTGCTGGGGGTTCGCAGGGGTTCGGGAGAACCTCTAACTAAGATTCTGTGCAGTTTGGAGAACCCCCAAATCCCATTCCTGGTGGCCCCACCCACCCCACCCCTCCCAGGAATCCCCACACAACCTGTTTTGGATGCAGGTAAATGCAGGGTGCGCACGGAGGCTCGGGAGGGCAAAAAATGGACCTACCGGAAGTTTGGGAGGGCCTCCGGAGCCTGGGGAGGCCGTTTTCGCCCTCCTGGAGGCTCAAGGAAAGCCTCCAGAGCCCGGGGAGGGTAAAAATGCCCCCCCCTGCCATGGTGCAGGAGGCTGACTAGGCCACGCCCACCATGGCCACGCCCACCCAGCAACCGGGCAGAGAACCCCTTGCTAAAAATTTTGAAGCCCACCCCTGGACACGTATATTTGCCTTCATGATAAATAATCCATATCTAATAGAATTTTAAAAAAGAAAAAAGAGGAAAAGTTTTCAAAAGAGTGTGGGATATTCCATGTGTGGCTGTTTTAACAGATATTTATTTGCACGTTTATTTTTTGGTTCGTTTGTTTGTTTTACTTACATAGGTCATTTTGTTGACAGCCGGGCCGTACTCTGAGCTGAGATGGTGCAGTGGTTAAATGCAGCACTGCAGGCTGCTAGTTCAGCTGTTCAAATCTCACCGGCTCAAGGTTGACTCAGCCTTCCATCCTTCTGAGGTCGATAAAATGAGGACCCAGATTGTTGGGGGCAATATGCTGACTCTGTAAACCGCTTAGAGAGGGCTGCAAAGCACTATGAAGCGGTATATAAGTCTAAGTGCTATTGCTATTGCTACTCTGTGACAGTGAGAGGAACCTGACAAACTCTCTGAGAAATCTTGCCGGAGAGCTAAGCAATCTCTTCTCCTCTCAGCGAATTGCTATTTGTGAATGAGCTGGGAGGACTTTGAAATCGAGAGAAAGCACGGGTGATGTGAACATATTTTTATAGCTGGAGGTAGTCCCGAGGGCCCGTTTAAAGTCAATTCAGAAGACAAACTCAAGTGTGCAAAACCCGTACCTGTTTTTCAACTGGCTTTTTCTCTCTTTTACATCCCACGGGATCCTTAGACGACCGACTCACATAATTGTTAGACTTCATGCTGCCTCCTACAATCGCTGGTTCTGTCAACATTTCCAAAGAATCAAACTATCCAAAGCCCACAAAAGTGGTGGTTTTTTTTTTTTTTAATTGTGCATCAGAGACAAATGCTGACGGGTTCATAAGCCAAATGCATATCATGTTCACTAATAAAACAGCAATTTAGTTCAGATTGAAGTGGGTAAGAATCCTTGGGCAGTGCAGACGTTGAGCATCAGTACATCACTTATCCAGCAATCATGAAACTCAGCTTAGCTTTTGCACCCGACTTTGCTCCTCCCTGAATAGGATCTGGGCCACATTCAAACCAGTGGTGGGTTCTAAATTAGTTTGCCACTGGTTTGCGTGTGTGCTTGCACGTGCAACGCTTCTGTGCATGCGCAGAAGCATCCCGGGCGGGTGGGCGGAGCCTCCCGCCGCCACCACTACCGGTTCTAAGAACCGGTCCGAACCGGGAGCAACCCACAGCTGATTCAAACAAACCTCCCTTTTTAGGACCATGTAGTCCCTATTTGGGGTGGAGTCGGGGCGACTGAATGGAGCTGAGTGTTTACTGGCCAGATGCCCTCCCTGACGCCTATGCGGAGTTCATAGCAAAAAAAAATTTATTTGCACCCTGATAAACATCTGCTTCCTCCTAGGATTAAACTCTCAACCTTCTGAGGGGAAGGCAAGCGTATCCAGGCTACCAGGCCACTTTTTGGGGGGAAGGTGGGATGCAATTTTTTTAATGCATTCAACATTGGCTTAAACCAGTGTTTCTCAATTATTTTCTGTTACCCCCCCCCCCAAACTCTCTGCCGGGACGATTGTTTGCAATATTCGGCATGTTTTCGCTGAAAAAACTCAAGCGGCTTATCAGCGTGATTGGGGTGTAATGTGTTTAAGTGACGCCTTAATTTATTTGGCTTCATGCTGTCCGCTGCCAACATTTTTAGACACAGTAAACATACCGGTCTTTCCTCGTCTCCCACCATAGTCACAGTGAAGCCAAGCGCTACATACGCTTCATCATATTTCCCCGTCTTAGCTTTTGGGAGACTTATGTTTGTCTCATTATCTCCATCTCTCTCCTCCTTTCTTTTCATCCCTGTTAAATATTTTTCCATGGTGTCTCTTAAGGGTTTGTTATCTGCACTTCATATCTCCTGCTCTGTGCTCTGTGCTGTGTGCTATTGTTCGGTGCAAAATACCCCTACTCCCTGCGGCAAAAAAAAGCACGTTCCCCGAGGTCATCCCCCCCCCCGGCATCGCTCCATGCCCCCCCAGGGGGGGCCGCCCCACTATTTGAGAAGCACTGGCTTAAACCATAGGTAATAGTTGGGGAGGAAAGGAATTTGGAAGGAAGGAAGGTGTTTTGCTTTAGAGATAACAAGAGGCCAGAACTAAGAACCATAGAACCCATAGAATCATATGGCTGGAAAGGACCATTTTCTTTCTTCTTTCATTTTTTACGCCTTTCATTTTTTGTCACCACTCCTGTTCATAATTAAAACAGCAAAAAAAAAGCACATTATTTTACAGAAGATTGAACACCCTGCAGTGTGTCACTCCAGGTTGGAAGGGTTTGAGAAAACACGAGGATCTCTTTCCTGAGTCAACCCAGCTGGGCAACATAGACCATGAATCTCAGCATTGGACAGCTCCTTATGGGCCTTGTAGTCCCAGTTTCATAACACAGACTCTATTGTAAAGTGTTGTAAGCGTGCCCCATATTACAGGTAGTCCTTGACATTATGACCACAATTGAGCCCAACATTTGACACTTGTTCAGTGAATTGTGCCCC